>JBBPKO010000017.1:75116-87699 GCA_038089295.1 Xerocomus amazonicus
CAGATTGCCGAGCAGTGAATGCAAACTTGATGGTAAGATCAGAAACATCGGTGGCATCCTTACGAAGATGTTCAAAACCTGATTGCAAATACCGCGTCAGCAAAACATGACCAAGGAATCGCTTGTACCTCTATTGTTCAACTTTCCCAATGCTTCAGCGATCGTATAGGTGAGCGCTCCAACACTCCACCCCGCCTACTGGATATGCAGTGTTTATGGAAAACACTAACGAGTAGGATTGATGCATCATCTCCATCCCTGACAACGTTTAGTTCACCTTGTTAGAGAAAAAGAAAAGAAGCACGGACCAAAAAAAGAGGTACCGTACCCAACTTATTTGTCCCTTTTTTAGAGGTCCGCCGCATGTTTTTGAATCTCCTATGGAAAAGTTAAGACCCAAATCCGGCGTTTGGAGAGAGCTCGATATCTGAAATTAGCTTAGGGCTAGAATCACACCTTTGATGGTGATCACTTTGGACATTGAAACCACATTCAGCATCCTCCCAGCGAGATCCAGAGTAAAGACGACCATATGTTCGGGTCTTTGGTCTGGAACATGATCTGTTTTAAAAAAATATTGTGAGTATGCGATAACAAGGTGTGTTTGAGCTGGAAATCTGGGAGTCGAATAAGCAAACCTGTGGTTGCAACGTGACATGTGTTCGACCCGACTCAATGGCCCCCTCCAGCTCGTTTCGTGATACTTCACACTACCCGAGCTCTTGATCCTCCCTCTCTACGGACACTTCAAGCAACGACTATCACATCAATATCCATGTAAATACCACTGAGTAATCTTCTACAGTTCCAGTCCAAGTGACCTCCGACTTCGAGCATTACTGCAGGCTTCCAACACCACGCTACCGACGATAGGTTCTTCCCCACTACCCGCAACGCCGCATATGCTCTGCAGTTCGCGTGCTTTAGGCACGTTCGGTAGTCAAATTCTCCATCCTCGATGCCTTCGAGCGCACCGATCCGGTCGCTGCTCTTGACGAACTTCCTAAACTTTCCCTTTTCCTCGTCGATGGCATCCGCGTCGACACAGATGACCCAGCCTCCACCAAATCCAAATACGACGGTGGGTTCAGCCGCACCCGCTGTCGTGAAGGAGGCATTACTTGTCCGGAGATCGTTTCTCTGGCCTTTCCTGTAAGTATGGAAGGGAGCGCTTCATTCGTTTGTCGGCTCGAAGACCCAACCAAGAACGGAGTGATCATGTCGGCAGCATCCGTGACAGGATGAGCAGAGAGAGGTGTGGGTGGCTGGTATGGATTCCCGGTTGGCACTGGCTGCGTGCTCGGTATCGGGACCAGCATGACGGATCTAGAAGTACTATTGAAGGAAAGACCCAATGAACGCGTATTGCGTGGTGTTTTCCACCTGCGATACAGCGTACAAAGAACAATCAGCACTCCGACGACGATGATCGAAACGCCTCCAATCGAGAGTCCAACTACCTCCCCGATCGACATTCCAGAGGTGGGGGTAATACTTGACGCCGGGGGGGGCCCACCAGTCACATCTGGCTGGTCTGAGTAGTACCCGTTGGAGAGCATGATAAACAAAGCAAAAGAGAGCTAACCTTGTGCCGCAAAATCTGCAGCTTGAGTTACATTGAATACTGCGTTTTCCCACACAGAAGCTGGAAAGATGCATGAGACGGACGCGTTGCGACGTAGTGAAATCCCTACGATCGGTTGCAGCCCAGAATGGAATACCTTGTGAAATGCTGAGTCCATCGGGAAGGTACCTGAACGCCCGTCAAGCATAGGGTGACCCAGGCGAACCATTAATGCCTCACGATGTATTTGATATATAGCTCCCGCAGTTGGTAATCCACGAACTCCAACTATAATGGCATGAGAAAAATCTGCATAAACGACGAAAATGCTAACCTAGTGTACTGATATTGTCCAACACAGTAGGAGCAAGCACTCAGTAGATTGTAGATGGACCAAGAACTATCCAGTGTAAGCAATTTCTCTGCTACACGGCCCGGATTCCCTTACCAAGTACAACCATTAGCCCTTGTAGCGTCCGGAATGTATTCTGTTTCCCGGAAGTGGACCAAAGACACGGCATCTGACGGAAAGGATCGACATGAAGAATGGGTGACACATGGTCAACTTGGGTGAACCAATTCAAGCGGCTAAACTCACATGCACTATCACAGAGTTGACCAACTTCCTGTGCAGTCAAGCAAGGACTCTGACCCTCTTGGTTCATCATCCACTGGAGACAATTCAGAGTAGCAGTCATTGTTATCGATGCACCCAATGGCTACAGTGGTCGACTATCAGAAAGCAATACACGCAATTCTAGGGTGCTCAAACTTGAAGTAAGCGTTGGTGCGGTTTGGACGCGGGTAGCCACTTGGGCAGAGTGAATACGATCTTCTACTATGGAACAAGGCATTTGGCATGCCTACCAAAAGATACAGACTGAACACATTTGACTGACCTTGGCGCACCTCTCTGTAGTTTGTGACATCCCACGCGATGTGAACGTGTCGACGATGCGTTGAATATTCGCATTTCGGGAAAGTGTGAAACCTGCGGTGACTAGTGGTGGCCAAGCCAGCCACACAACCTTGGTCAGCAGTCTGCGGCGTAACTATGCCCAGTTACCAAGAAGCATCGTGGTGTCGACAAGAATGTAGAATTTATCGAATATTCAGACTCTATGTCATTTTTCAAAGGGTCCGCAAACTTCAAGCTTCGCGCTTGCCAGATAAGATAGATCAATCAGTTCAAGTGTCTCAATCTCCGCACCAACTTTGGGTACCAGCAAGACGGTTGAACACTTCCATTATTATCGAGATCGGCCAAATTCCAGCTTATCCTTCCAAACTCGGTCTTTGGCACGCTCGATATATGTGACTTGGTATTATCCATACCAATTACCGAATCTCGATCATTCAATCATAACCTCAGATGGCAGGCATGTGTAAACAGGCCGTTTTCCTTTCGGCGTCTAGGCGTAGTCCAACTGCAATTAGTCTGGAAACTTCAAGACTGCTACCCCTTTCGTGGACCGTTACGTGCAGTCTATTCGATTCAAGCGACACCAGGTCTTGCGGGCATGAAGTGTGCTATTCTCTTTCTCATCATGACCATACTCTTTCTTCTCTCTCAAGTCTGGGGCATTCATGCAAAAGTTTTGGTTCCCGTATCGAATGCCACATGCCAACCTGAGTACGCTTGGATGAATAATGCACAACAACGAAGCCCATGTCTAACAGTTGCGTATGTGATTGCAGCATGCGCTGGGGATAGCAAGTTGTTCCATTTACGAAATACTACCTATTGCTGAAAGTGGGATAGCTTGGATGCAACCTGCGCTGCCTTCGGGATATTCGTACAACCCGCCCAATGGTACGACAGCCACCCCTTGTTACTGGCACGTACCTCTCACTTTCGAGTCCCAATCGTTATTCACGGGTTTGGGGTCAAAAAGCTCCTGGTCTTGCTATAATCTCATGATGGCTTGTACACTCTGCCAGAATCCAGCGTACACGAGTGACATTATCACGTGAGTGATTTTGATTTCTTTCACACGAATTACGAGCTTTTCAGGATCATACTTGTAGGTGGCCCTCGTTTTCTCAAAACTGCCCTTCGAATTACAAGGACGAGTGGGTTTTTGCTGCATTTCTCCGAACCAAGTATTATTTCTCACCCTTTCACTTAGAGTGTTCCCGCAGGGCTACGTTCTTGCAGATAATGCTTCGATACCTTACTGGGCTACTACTAACCGTATGTAGTACTGTGCATTTGACATGGGTACATTCCTCATGTTGCATCCAGCGACGACTTGGTTGTCTGAGTTGTTTGATATAGGACAAGCAGAGGCTTACGCTAACCAAAGCAAGTTTGTTTTTCTTTTTTATCCCGGAATGGTGCTTACCCCATCACAGATCGTTCGGATTACTGGCCCTCCGGCTTTGGTCCAAGTTCAAGCTCGCAAAACAGCACTAGCATTGGCGTCATAGTCGGCAGCATAATTGGTGGTGCTACAGGCATCCTGCTCATATTTATCTGCGGTTTTATCCTATACAGACGAAGGAAACATCAACGGGCCAACAACGATGAAACACCGATGCCAGTAGAAACAGGTACACCTATGACGAACGTACTTACGCAGTCGGGTGGGCTATCGTATCTATCCACACCTTCCCCGACACCCATAGCTCACCCGCTTGCACCCATGCCGTATATGACCCCACAGTCACAGCGGGGGGTTGGCTCGGCATCAAGTACACACTCTCCTACCCACTCGTCCTTTCAAGCTGCATTACCGCACATAGAGACGTCATTCACAGCAACCGGGAATACTGCGATGCGGCCCACCCGCGCAATTCCAATGGTCTAGAATCATTAATATAATCCTGAATGTAGACAATGAACTTTTCATACAGCCAGCACTGCTCAGCCACTGGTTTTTTTTTCTCACGCCGGACGTCCTACTGATGATCATGCGACATATGTATCCTAGTATCCACGTTCTGTTTTCCCCCTTTTGCCTCATTGCGGATGGATAACATACCTGCAAAGACGGTTTTAGTAGAGAATTAAGAGTAGTATTTTTCTCACTAATCCAGTTTCTATGTTGCTTATCGAATGCCTCGGAGCATGGTGAGAGACAGGAGATCGTGCGCACGATAGATACGACTAAATGCCGACGGAGACCCCGGAAGGGTTCCCTCCGCTCAGCTGGCCTTCGTGCGCTGGCTCCTCGCTGGCAAGTCTCACCCGGCTTGCGATATATATATATTCATCAGGTGTTGGGCCGTAGTAACATACTCAAAGCTCCGTAGCCCCCGCTCGCGCTTGTCGTCCACTCCCAATCCGTATTAATCGGATAGTTTACCCTGACCGGTTCCGGAGGGGGTGGCAGTGCCCTGCCCCCTACGAGACTTTTCGCCTTTACCGGCTTGAAACCGCTCCTATCCCGTTGCCTTACCTGTCCCTGCACATACTGTGTGGAGACTTTACACGGTCCTAATCGATGCCTGATGGATGCAGCAAACTGGACTGACTGCCCAGATGCCTCTCTTGCGCCCTTTCGGATACAGCCTTTCCAGCTGTCAACTGCCAATGTTCCCTGCCAAGAGCGGGGGGGGGCACAGTTATGACTGAATTTCTGACCCCGATTTTATCTCTTCCTGGGTTTGTGGTGATTTCCCTGTTCACTTTGTTTTCTTCGGTCACTGGAGTTGTCCACAATTTATGTCTCAATGTCTCAATGATGGGTACGTCTCATTTTGTGCACAAGGATGTGCTGTAGAGTTTCTCCGATCTTATCCATTCTTTGTCCATTTCTGGCGCTCTTTCCCGGAGCGAAACTGAAACCCGGCTTGGGGTCAGTTGAAGCATAAGGTGCTCCTCATGTTCATGCGGGCTAGAATGTATGCGCCGCTTATCACGACAGTGGACCATATTGATGAAGTACGGGTAATCAATCAAGAAAAATTACCATGCGGGAAGGCACTGTTTGAAGACATGATGGCGGACAGCCGCTGCCACCCTATGACAATCGGCGAGCCCATGGGCCATCGCGAAGCCACGGCTACAAACATGGTGGTGGCGTTCACACGTTCGCCTAATGGAGCAGTGCGTATCGAGTAATTTCTCCCAAATGCCGACTCCTCGTTTGGGAGCGGTTACCGAGACACCGAATTCATACTGTGCTCTCAGGGTCGAAGAAAGTAGCACCACATTCACATCATGACACGTACCGTCGAAAGGAAATGTCAATTATGAAGTACCATTGTGACTTCACCTCTGGGTAGCCAAAGTAACACCTGCCCCCCTGCGCTCAGAATCCTGGACACCGGAGCCGTTCACCCAGTTTCAAATTGACATGCGAGCATCTGATCACGCGTCATGACCTGCTGAAACGGGGTTCAGCCGTGCAAAACCTCAGCAATACAGGATCTTTTCTGGAATCATGCCAAATGGTAGTTTCAACAATGGTAGCAGAGTATACCGCCAGGGTTGACTCCTGAATGTCATGCCCTTAGCCGAAGTCATTCGCCTACCGTCTGCTTCCACGCCGAAAAGCCGTGCTTCCCCCACTCTCATTACAAATGCAGACTTTGGTTCTGCATATATAGCTGGCGCGGGGCGGGGGTATGAAACACAAACGAAATATCTTGTTTGCATACTTTCCCACTCTCCTCAATGACCCAGTCAGAATTTGAACAACTCTATACTGCAGGTCGTCTCGTCGGGCTTGTGGCGACGGCTACTTTTGCCACCTTCCTGTACAAGAGATATCGCGCAGCTCCCAACACTCATGGTCCCCTACCGCCTGGTCCTCCAGCACGGTGGTTCTGGCAAAGTGCGCTTCCAACTGTAAAGTATGGTCCAACATTTGTCTCCGTGAGTCATTTCGTTTGACGCGTGTTCTCTCAGCACCGCACACACGATCGCAGACTGGGTAGTAGAATATGGACCGGTGATCACGCTACGCCAAGGTAGCCAAGTGACCGTCGTCGTCGGACGAGTGGATGTACGATTTCCATCTAATTGACGTATCTCTTATGCTGATCGTGTAATATATGTAATCGCCCTATCTTTGATTCTGGCTTGTTGCACTCCGCGATTGTGAAATAGGCTGCATGGGAGATCATGGAAAAGGAAAGTGGTGCCCTCGTAGATCGTCCTCGTTCCATCGCTGCCGGAGAGCTTGTATCCAAAGACTTGCGGATCCTGTTCATACGCAGTGGCGAGCGGCTCCGTCGGTTCAGGAAGGCCGTGCATACCCACTTACAACTAAGGGCAATAAAGGCTTACCAGGACCTGCAGCTCGAACAGGCAAGGGACGCCGTCGTGGATATACTCGACGATCCAAAGAATCACCGGAAACATGCGCAACGGTGAACACATGTTTGGTGCATGTCCTTTCGGTAATTAACATCCGATTTTGAAGCTATGCAGCCTCGATTGTTTTGCGCTTGGCATATGGAAAGTCAACCCCTACAGCCGCTGACGATCCAGAGGTTGTCCGTGTCCAACAATCGACGAGGAACCTCCAAAGCGTGCTGCGTCCTGGTTCTTTTCTTGTGGATCAGATCCCTCTGTTAAAGCACGTCCCCGGATGTGTGAATCGGTTGAATGAATACCACAATTTTGAGATACAATTGTTCAGAGACCAGATGAAACGCGTTCAATCAGAAATGGTACACAGTATTTTGTTCGGAAGAACTGGCCAATACTTACATTCACATACCAGGAAACGAATACGGCGGGTGATTCGTTTATGAAGTCACTGTTGGAACATGTAGAGGAACACAAGCTCTCGAAGGATGAAATGGCTTATCTCGCTGGGAACTTATTCGGTGCAGGTTCAGAAACCGTATGTCCCATTTAAATGAAGACAATGGATTAAACTGACATGTTGCCGGAAGACTGCGGTTGGCATTACAAACATGATTTTGGCTGCAGCTTGCCATCCAGAGGCACAAAGACGAGTACAAGAAGAATTGGATACGGTCGTCGGCAGAGACAGAAGTGAGCCATCAACCCCATCAAAGTGATCAATGTCTAACAATGTTTCGTCAGTGCCCACCTGGCAAGACTCCGAGTTGCTTCCACAGGTTCACGCATTCGTGTTAGAAGTACTCCGGTGGAGGCCTATTGTCCCTATCGGTAAGTGGTTTCCTAATACAAAAATACAGAGAATTGACTTGGGTTTGCGCAGGATTTTCCCACCGCGCTACACGAGATATTATCTGGGTATGTTGTTCTTCGCATGTATATTCTACCAATCTAACGATGTATCTCAGAAGGGCCGATGCATTCCTGCGGGTGCAACTGTCATTGGATGCCATTGGTGAGGCGCACATTCTTCATTTGACTGTTGAAGCTTAACCGTCATTGATTGTCTAGGGCCATATCCCGAGACCCGGTTGCTTTCCCTGATCCTGAGAAATTTGATCCTCAACGATGGATCGACGATTGTGGCCAACTGAGACACGATGCAGTTAGTTCCTTCCCATATGGCTTTGGTCGAAGGTACGTCCATCATCTTTTGCGTCGCCTTCGATGGCTATGGAGATTGATGTAATTCACAGAGTATGCCCCGGGCGTTATCTCGCCAATAACTCGCTATACATAACCTGTGCACTGTTGCTTTGGTCGTTCCGCATCGCTGAGTATCCCGACAAGCCGATCGACATGAGTGCATATTCGGATACTGCTATTTCGCATTCGGCACATTTCGAAGTCGACTTCATCCCTCGGATAGAGGAGGGTCAGCTGAGGGAGATGGTATCAGAGCGAGTGGTCTAGAGGGGTCCGGTCACTCATTTTCCTGCAAATAGTCAATTTTCCTTACCCTGTTTGAAGGGCAATGTGGCATATCTGATAGTGTTAGGCTGTACGAAAACCCCCTTATGTATCTTTTTGCTTCATCTTAACTTTTGCCATCGCTCCACTTGGATTTTGTGAATGCTCCCTAACGGTGGAACGTTGGCCTCTTCTCAGCAAGGGGCATGCGGGTGGGTAACAGTTTGTGCTTATATATATGTGATCCATTGACGCGTTGCCGATAGCGCTTGGGTTCGTATATTGTCCTTGACCTAGCGCTAGGGCCCCTTAGACAACAGATTCGAAAACTGAGTCAGCGACGGTTTACTTCCCACCGGCAGCCTTAGACAGTCTGTTTTCCAGGCTAACTTTATTGCGTTTATTCCCCTATTGGATCGTGCCACCTAGCCAATGTCTGAGGAGTAATTTCCGATTCTTGGTCCTTGTATGATGGTATGAACCGGCTGCCCTGCGAGGGGTGAAAATAATCGGAGCACGTAGTGGTAGTTATGTTGCCATATTTCGACCCCTCGTTTGTAACCAGCGTCTCACATACGACAAGTCTTAGAAACCGAGTCTATTGGTCCACGCCTCGATGAAACTCGCTTCGCGGTATCCAGTGTCAAAGCTCGGCCGGGCCTATGTTCAGTTCCGTTAAATAATTGTGTCCTACGTGCCTATTCTAGGATTCGTTATGGTATTTGTCTGCTTGAGGTAAGCTTAAAAACGACACATCATCTTGTTTAATGTTGATAAGAAGTAACATAGTCGGCACGTTCGATTTCGCAAGCTCGTGTCGAAGTTGTCAAGTAGTCGTCTCGTGCTGGTGTCAAAATGCCATATACGGTATATTCCTAAGATCGATTTCACGGGGCTTCAAGGCTTCGCAACACCGTCGCTCGAACACTGCAAGACGTGCCGCCGGCTAAGTGTTTGGTTGACATCTTGAATAGCCCTGAGTCTTGTGTAGTCAAGGTAGCGTTTTGCGTTGCAATTGTCTCCTTCCAGCAAACGGTCTCGCCGGGAACTCATGATACCAGGTCAAACTTTCCGTTTTAGACGTGGGTCGTTATATCACGACCGCTCCAACATGTTCTTCAACCAGGATGCGCGTTGGGTCAACGCCCACTATCGTCCGTCGCATGTTCTTTCTTAGTACTTGTTGCACCCATGACAAGTGTGGATTTGCGTTTCCTAGCGTCCTACGTCCTCTTCCATCTGACAACAGAACTATCCTCCTGACTGACAAAACACTAGCGATGCGATCGCAAGTCGTTCGTGGGGAGTCCCGGTCGTCAAGCATCTTCATTCTCACATAATTCTGGTCAGGTGAATGCTTCTGCAAAAAAACTAGGCGAAGAGGGCGAGGATATAATAGCCCTGATCAAATCGACTCTCGCGGTGGATTCTTCACTCATTCGAGATACCCACACTTTCTATCCCTCTGAACGATGTGGTTGATTTCTGCCTTGCTCTTTCTCAGTACCATCTCGAACATTTCTCGAACTGCATCAGGTCTCGGTTCGTCTTGTTCAACTCCCCTCGATGGTGGCACTGCGTCACCGTCCGATCCATATTGGCTGGAGACCATCCAACATCAAGGAACATCACCTTTCAATTCAAACCCAGATTCATACCAGGTGTTCCGCAACGTGAAAGACTTTGGAGCCAAAGGTGATGGTGTCGCTGATGATACTGCGGCGATAAAGTCCGTCCGCAAGACATGTAGTGGAATTTTACTAATGATCGTGTTGGCAGTCTGGCTATGTCTTCCGGGGGTCGCTGTGGGGGAGGCTCGTGTGAATCATCGACGTAAAGGGTCATGCTCCGTCCGCGCATAGCGACTGATGTGGCATCTACAGTTTGTCTCCAGCAATTGTGTATTTTCCTCAAGGGTAACCTTCGCGAATTTCATTTGTCTGTATGTCGAGGTAATAAGTAACCAGGACATACAAAGTGTCATCGAGTATCGACACATACTATTACACACAAATGATCGGAGATGCCAAGAATCCTCCGACGATTCTTGCAAGCCAGAACTTTACTGGATTAGCGGTCATTGGTCAGTTGACTCGTGTCATCTTAAAAGGGTCGAATCCGTAGTGAAACGCGAAACAGATTCCAACCCATACATTCCTGATGGTTATGGTGCTCAGTGGTTTTCAAATCAAAATAACTTGTATGAATGCTGTTGACCATCATTGTGAACGTGCTGACATTATCATGGATGTGCTCAGTTTCCGCTCCGTGCGAAACCTGATCATCGATTTGAGACAGGTTCCCTCTGTAAACTCCGTGAACGGATTACATTGGCAGGTGGCTCAAGGAACATCGCTGGTTAACGTCGTGGTCGAGATGTCCACTGCTACTGGAACCAACCATCAAGGTTGGAAATGATACTTCTCCTTCCTTGCACTTGTTTAACTAGTCATATTTTCTTTTGCTCTATAGGGATCTTTATGGAAAATGGAAGGTGAACTCTTCATTCTAACGCCGGAATCTCTTTTTTCATCTATACTCATCTTACATTCTTATCATTTCAGTGGCGGTTTCATGGGAGGTATGTTGTCCTTGTGTTGTTCTGTTTAATTACCCACATTTCCCTAGATATCGTTTTTAACGGAGGTAATTGACAACACTGGGTGAAGGGAACTAAATAACGGGTCCCCCTTAGGAAAGACTGGCGTTCTTCTTGGGAACCAGCAGTTCACTGTTCGAAACATTACCATCAACAATGCCAATGTTGGTGAGTAGGAGTTGCCTTGCATGCATATTTGATTCCCGACGGTGCTTCTAGCTATTTCGGCTATTTGGAACTGGGGTTTGTTGCTTCACTGCAGATGAAAACGCGACATTTTTCTGACGTCCAGATCAGGATTCACTTTTCAAAGCGTAACAATCAACAACTGCCAGGTAATAGAAACTTTGTTGCCCCTCCAGCGCGAAACATGCCTGATCGTCCTTTATAGATCGGCTTCCACTTGACTGTTGGTGGACCAACGGAAGCGAACCAGGTGAAGTAGCTGTTATTTAACGTATTTTTCTATGTCATTTATCTCATGTCATCAGGGTGTTGGCTCTGAAGTTATCATCGACGCCGTTGTCGCCGACACACCTATCTTCGTCCAGTCCTCTGCTGCGAGCAATGGCACCCTTCCGTACTCGTTGGTTCTCAACAATATCAAGCTAACTAACGTTCCGACTGCAGTTGGTACTACTAACGGAGCAACCGTTCTCGCGGGTGGTACCACTACCATCGCGTCCTGGGCTCAAGGAAACGTATACTCTGGAACAGGTGGCAAGAAGACCTGGACACAAGGAAACTTTTTCTCCCCCTACAAGCCATCCGTTCTCCTCGATAGTTCAGGCAGAATCTTCGGGAAAGCACATCCACAGTACGCAAGCTATGCAACAGGTCAGTTTGTCAGCGTCAAGAGTCAAGGTGCCAAAGGGGACGGCAAGACGGACGACACTGCTGCAATTCAGAAAGTCCTCAATCAGGTGGGGTATCCCTGTCAGCCAATATCTGAATCGCAGTCTTATCGTGTTTCTGTTACAGTACGCTGGATGCAAGATCATTTTCTTTGATGCGGGTGTGTACTATGTTACGGACACTATCGCCATACCTGCTGGGACGCAAATTGTCGGGGAAGCATGGTCTATCATTCTCGGGGGAGGTAGCAAGTTCCAATCACAGACCAATCCACGAGTCGTCGTGCAAGCAGGCACAACCGGTTCTGCGGGTGTTTTGGAAATCAGTGACATCATCTTCTCCACAGTTGGTCCGAGTAAGTAGAAAGCTACCTTGTGTGGAACGAGCCTAAACGCCTTCAGCTCCCGGAGCGATCGTGCTCGAATGGAATGTACATGATCCTTCCGGCATACAAGGTGCGGCTGGTCTTTGGGACACCCACATCCGGTAAGTTATGCATGTTCTATAGCAAGTGGTTAATTCATTGATCGGTTTACAGGCTTGGTGGAGGTTTGTACCGTACTCGTCTGGAATGAATCGTTATCTAATGCCGTTCCCTCAGCTGTGGGCACTAATTTGCAAGATGCGATGTGCCCATCCGGATCTGTCCACACGGAATGTCAGGCTGCCTTCATGGGTATCCACTTGACCTCTGAATCTAGTGCATACTTCGAGGTTCGTAGGCTTGAGTCGTGTTTTACCACTTGATCCGCTCAATCGTGTGTGACCAGGGAACATGGGTGTGGACCGCAGACCATGACTTAGACGCGGGTGGCTCACCCCAAACTTCTGTCTT
>JBBPKO010000017.1:107863-149453 GCA_038089295.1 Xerocomus amazonicus
TCAGCGTAACTATCTTTTACAAGATGCGTTTCTGTGCAGTACTCTCCATGGCTTTCTTCTTGGGTGCTGTCGCCCCGGTCATGTCTGTGCCCGCACCCGCTCGAGAATATACGGACGTTCCAAACGTCCCCCTCTCACAGGATGGGGATACCTCTCCCCCCCCTGCTCCGCACCCGCCGTGCGTACCAAATGTGACGGTCGCTGATGCGTGCTGACAGAATACAGGAGTCCGGAAATGCTGGAGTCACTCAGACGGTACGATTCACAATGTCCAAGCATGACATAGCTGACCGTTGCCTTGCGCGTAGATCGCCGATTCTAATTCACGGCAAGCCAATCGGTATCCATGGGCCATCGCCGACGATAGCCAAAAGGGCACCTCAGGCGACGCCTACAGAGGAGTTTAGTTCGACCATGTTTAAATTCCTGAAAGATTCCGCAGATGCGGTGTTATCAGCAATGGCCATAGCGGGTAAAAAAGTGCGAGACCCTTTGTTTTCTAATGTCAGCCCGATTGATGCTGACTTTACGAAAGGGGTGAGGAAGGAGCGTTGCCAAGACGAGCCCATGGCGGGTGATAATACTCGTACAATTCTAGTTTATTGACTGCTTGATCAATGTACTGAGATTTGGACGGCATCTGCGTGACGTGAGTGAGCCAAAACCATCCCTGCTGGTGCGCAAAAGGGCTTTCTTGGGGCAGCGAGAGCCTACCAAAGTCTCATCGGTACTACGCTGTCGCTAGCCGACACAATGAACCCACCTCGAGACCCTCAGAGGCACCACACCTGCCAAACTTCAGCCTGAGCTGTAACTCCAAATGGACGTTTTGATTACTCTGAACTTGACTAGTCTTTTACTTATGGCCGGCCGTGTCGCCATCCGCATCGCACTTGTCTCATGACCCCCATCCTCGAACAGTCCATCCACGTCCTTCCCTCTTTTACCCTCGAAAATGGCCGCACGCTGAAAGACGTCCCCGTCGCATACAAAACTTGGGGCCGTCTCAACCAATCCAGAGACAATGTAATGATCATTTGCCATGCTTTCACCGGCAGCGCCGACGTCGAAGACTGGTCCGTGATCACCTTTCTTGTTTCCTCCTCCTCACTCTCCCATATCTCTCAGGTGGGGCCCACTCATCGGCCACGGAAAGGCTTTTGACCCCCACCGGTTCTTTATCGTCTGCGCCAACGTCCTCGGGTCGCCTTACGGAACGGCCTCCCCGGTCACACTCAACCCAGACACAGGCCATCCGTATGGTCCCGAGTTCCCCCAAACGTCCGTCCGCGACGACGTCCGGTATGTTTTGTCCTTTCCACCGCGAGCGAGACCTCATCGGCGCACGTCAGACTCCACAAATACGTCCTCGATCACCTCGGTGTATCGAGCGTCGCCGTCGCCATCGGAGGCTCCATGGGCGGCATGGCCGTTCTCGAATGGCCACTTTGCTCACCCCCCGGATACATCCGCCACATCATCCCCCTAGCAACCTCTGCCCGACACTCGGCGTGGTGCATCAGCTGGGGGGAAACCCAGCGTCAGAGCATCTACAGCGACCCCAAGTACGAGGACGGCTACTACGTCTCCCAGCCCGCATCCGGTCTCGCCGCGGCGCGCATGGCTGCCCTCCTCACCTATCGTTCCCGCGACTCGTTCGAGAGCAGGTTCGGTAGACGACCCCAGCTGACGCCGCCCCATTCCGATCGCCACACCAAACCAGTCACGCCCGTCGTGCTCACCGAGGCCGATCAAGCCCTCATCGCACATAACGAGGGCCACCAGCGCGCATCCCGCCCACACTCCCAGACGCAGACTCCGTCCCACCCAAACTCACACTCGCCCACCACTGAACGCGCGCCCTCGCCCTCCGTCGTCCTGCCCTCGGTCACCCCCCCGCCTCCGCCTCCGCCCGTGTTCTCCGCCCAGTCCTACCTCCGCTACCAAGGCGCCAAGTTCGTCGCCCGCTTCGACGCCAACTGCTACATCCACATCACACGCAAAATGGACACGCACGATCTCGCCCGGGGACGCACCCCGCTCGCCCCGCCGCCACCCACCCTCGACAGACCCGAAACCAACGGGGCAGACGCACAGACGACCGCCTCAGACGCCCTCGCAGCCATCCTCGCTACCCTCCCCGCACGCGCCCTCGTCATCTCCATCGAAACCGACGGCCTCTTCACACCGACCGAACAGCGCGAGCTCGCGGCACATATCCCCGGCGCGGAGCTCGTCGTCATTCCCTCCCCGGACGGGCACGACGGGTTCCTGCTCGAGTTTGAGCAGATCAACCGACACGTGCTCGCGTTTTTGAAGCGCGAGTTTCCGGCGTATTACGAGGGAGAGGGACAGCGTGAACGCGAGGAGGTTGATTTTTCGGTGAAGAAGACGAGCTTGTTTGGCGAGGCGGAGGTGGACGTGACGCGGTGGTGATCGTGAGCCCGGTGAGGATGTCTTCTTTTTTCTTTCCTTGGTCTCCCGTCCGTGGGGTACCTCCGAGCATATCTAGGTAAAATCATTTATGTCGTTTGGGCTTTTTTTTTTGTTCCACGACGTTAGACAGAGTTACCATCCAACTGGTGCTCGTTGTAGATTCAAGCAACTCGCGAACCGCTTTCTTGGCGATGCTTTCTTTTTTTTTTTTTTGGATCTTGTAGCCTGCCGTACACACTTGGGTCTTTTGCCTGAAAGTCCTATGAAAATTACATTATTCATATACGTAGCCAAATACAGTGGACGGTTGGAAATAAGAAAGCGGGAAAGAACGAACGCGATGCGGGTCGACGTCGCATAACGAGAGACAGGTGGCGGCCTAGATCCGGGCCCAGAACAGGGTATAGATATAGAAGAAGAAAAAAGGAGCGGTACGAACAAGGCACAAAACAAGGAACGTTAATGATGGAATCAGGATGTGTAGGCAAACGAGAAAACCAAAACCGAAGACGGAACAAACCAAAAAAAAAAGGGGGCGGCGTGCACGGTTTAAAACCGCCTCGACCCACCACTGACCAAGCCTTCGATCGAGTGATGCTCGAGCTCGTTTCTTGCCTTCAGAATCGACGCATGCATCTCCTTCATCGCGTTCCCCAACTTGACCCCGAACCGGCTGAGAATGTCCCTCTGCCATGCATCGTACTTGGCGTTCACCCGCGCCTGCACTTGTTCGTAGTCGACGACGCACACCCCAAAACTGCGCTCCGTCTCGGACGTGTCGAACGTCGAACGCGCCTTTTTGATCTCGGTCAGCAGTTGTTGCCAGTGGGCGAGCGAATCGCCCAGCCGGTTGAAAACGTATTCAGCTTCGAGATCCCAGAGGGATTGGAATTGCAGCCATTTGGCGACGTAGTCTTTCAGTTGCTGCGCCTTGAGTTCGATGAGCGCGAATGGCCGTTCTAGGGTATTGTCAGAAAAATGAGTCACCTGCGCGTTGTGTCAGTGTCCGAGGGACCGATTAGCCACAAATTAAAACGGTTAACCCACCAGGGATGTATAGGTTGTTTCGGACAAGACATTCCGTTGCATCTGTAAACCAATCTCATATCTCGAACTCTGGATACGACGCAATCGGCAAATAACGCCTGCATGCATCGGTCAACATTGCTACTACAGCTGACACGAAAACACTTACCAAGCCAGTCGTGGAACTGTTTGACCCACGTCGAACGGGCATACTCTATTGGAGGGTCAAGGAAGATGACCTGGTTCTGTATCCGAATCTCGTGCACGATGGGCTTCACGGTCGTGTTTCCTTCCAGCATCTGTCGAGACACTGTAAGAGCATGCTCCAAGGCTCGGTAACCATGTTCACCCACCTTCTCTTCTCGAGCACCCTTGCCAGCTCGCCGTTTGTTGGTCATATCACGCAGAGGTGGGGGATCACGGCGAGTATCTCCATCATCCGTGCGATCAAACTCGGAGCACCAGACTTGAATAATATGTGTCAGACGCTGCAATAGTATACCCTCTATCCGTTTGTCCAGTTCCGCTACCCAGTGCTCTAGGTTGGCATACCCTTCCAAGTTCAGGCGATCGATCTGGGAAAACAAGGAATGTCAAACGTGACGTATCCAGTCGGAAATCAGAAAGGTAAAAATCGTACCGCGGCCTGAATCTTGCTCAATAACTCCGAGAAGGCTTCGTGGGTATACGCGCATGTTGCAAGGTCTTCCACAGCGCGAAGGATATCCCGATACAAATCAATCACATTGTTCGTCTTGTCTTGCAAGACCGAAACCACACTCGCGAATTCGCGGACGAATTGGATATGTCTGTTATCCCGTCCATCGCCACCGGACGCGAACCGGGCCGTATCATATTGGTTCACGAAATAGTCCCACCGTATGCTCATGCCTGGACGGGTCTCGTTTTACAAGCATTCAAGAGCGACAAAGAACGAACCTTTAGCAACCATTCTCTGGGCTTCGTTGCGATACTCGGCAACGAGCCACTCGATTCCTTGGTTGTGCTCTACCAAATCCAATGTCTGTCCATACGTCCTCACAGTTTCCATGAGCGAGACAGCATGAGGATATACCCGTTTGGCATCCTTTGCCATATTGGTAATCATATGTGGGACTTGAAAGTTGAGCCAAAGCAAGTTGCGGACTTCCTTGAACAGGGTAATCGTTTGTGGGTCAAAGTTGACCGCGAGCTGGAACCCCCCGCCACGCAGTCGCACGATTTCGAATAACCGTCCGTTGACGGCCATATCCCGTCGGTTGATATCATGTAGCCAAGCATCAAAGACAGGTCGTGTGTCAAGTTTCTTACGGAAAGCCGTAGATTCAGATTGGAGTTTTTGACCTTCGGCGTAGAGCTCCCATCCTTTTCCAAGGACGTCTTCAACACGCTTCATATAGGTCAAGAGTTGTCGTTCGATTTGACGGGCCCAAATGATAGCACCAGCTATTGGTGGAAGATCACGCATCTGCGACATGTGATATGCTTCCGAGTACCGGTATTGGGTTTTGAACTGAAGAAGGTGTCGGTGGCAGAACCCAAGACCGAGAAACAAAGATCTGTACCTTGTCGTGTAGACGTTTGATATCCTCTTTAACAGAGTCAATAAGTTGCGTTTGGTACTCTTGGATGGCACCTCGAATCTGAACATCGGAAATCTGTTGGCATCTTGAAAGTGGACTCCGATAACGCTTACCTTTGGGCGAACGAACAGAGCATTGAACTTGGAAAACACTCTAAACATCTCATTCGCATTACGTGCAGTGCCCAGCCTATCGCGTAACCTTGCAATAATTTGGTTTTCTACCCTCGCCACCCGTTCGTTGTATGCATTTTCGGCCGCGACCCAGATTTCGGTGCCCTCTGCACACAGGAACATCATCACACGACCAGGTGAAGCACAGGAAAGTCGACTTACCAACAGAAACATCCAGGACGTCGATCCGCTTAGCAATCTCGTATGCTTCTTTCACCTCCTCTTCCATGTCCATTCCCCCAACCTCTTTCGCCACACTTCCTAGCCCCTTTGTTGGACCCGTCATGACCGCGAGCTGCTCATGTTGCTTCCTCCAATCCTTCAGATAACGTGTGCGCTCCTGTAATTTGGCGTGTGCGGGGACCACTTTGATTGGAATGAACTTTTCTGAGCGTCTTCTCGTGACTTCTCGGGCAACGTTTGTGAACTCCTTGATGAGATCGTCCCACGTACGGAAAATGTTCATCGATTGGGAAAGTAACCGATCAAATGTCTCGTATGGCGTGTACGGTAGTCGGTGTGAGGTTAGTACGCGAAGCAACTGGTCGTTGAAGTCTCGAGAAATAGCCTCTACGAGGGGGAGAGCGCGTCGGATCGGGTACGGCGAGAGTTTGAGCTTGCGGTTGATGTGCCCGAAAATCAGCAGAAGTGATTCTTGGATCTTGTCGAGGTCCGTGGCCGACAAAAGCTCGTTCAATGGGAAATCTTTCATCAGCTGATTGTACTTGTGGACTGGTTGATGAACCGATGAAGGAGTGATGCCACGATGACAGTTATCGGGTACTCACCGAGGTCTGTAGAGCTATTCAAGCCAGTGTCCGCAATGAAACTGACTGTCGCATGAAACCGTTTGGCATTCCTTAGACACTCCATAACCATATTCACTTCTTCGGTCCGCAGTTGAGCTTCGATCCCCTCCAGCGCTCTCTCCAAACTCAACCAGAAATTGATTTCTTGTGATGCAGTGCCAGAAGACACGTCGCGAGTGAGCTTGGTGACTGCTTGTATAGACTTGATCCACGAGTTGACATGGCCGTGCAGTGTGTTAAGGAACGAACTGTCATTGAGAAACTTTGCAGGAATATGCGAGATATTGGGTCTTTGACCCATCGCCTGGGCCTTCAACAGGTGTTAGTTATGATTCAAGTGCCTAGTAAAACTACCAGACTTGTTCGACAGCCCGTTGAATGACGGGATGGATGATAAGATGTGTTTCTGGTATTTCGACATTTTGTTGAAGATGAAGGAGAGATAGCTCGAGCTCCGCAAACTTCTTTTTCGTCATGGGTATCCCTACGTGCACATATAAGCTTGGCACGCGACATTGCAAACACATCTGCTCACCCATTTTGGTGTCGCCGCCGTCCTTGCCGGCACCGCGGGCTCCGACAAACGCATCGAACCATGGCTTTACACCACAACTCACCACGGCATGTAGACTCTCGTAGGGCGTTTCCTCGCCTCCAAATAAATTCAGTATATGTAGTTGGGAAGCTAGAGGAGTGAGAGGGTCTAGTGTTGGCCCGCGTTTAATGAGCGCCAGTGAGGTTGTGTTCGATGGTGAATAAGTAAGCTGCGAGGTGAGTTGATAGTAGAATTTGGGAGGTGCATCCTCTGTTGAGTGTCAGATCGGCCCTGGGTCAGATTCATACAACCGTCTCACCCTCTGTTTCTTCTCTGACTTTGACGACATATACGACACCCCCACCCTCCGATGCAAATCTCGACACCTTCTCCTCAAAGTCGTCATCGAAAAGTGATATAAGCTCTTCCGGATACGCGCCGAGAACAGGGGGCAAAAGTGAAAGAAGGTACGAGCGAAAGATGGATATGTCAAACGGGGGGTGTGCATCTACAGGGCCATCATGGGGAGGTACGCCATTGGAGGTCGAACTGGTCAAGGGCGGCGCTGAGCCATTCCCATTTGTCGTTGCCATGCTCGCGGGTGTACGTTCGATCGTCGCTGGTCGTGTTGTGTATGAATAAAAGGTTCAGAAAGACGCTGATTATCGACGCAGCTACCGTCGTCGTCGTCGCCCTTGACGATGTTGAGCGGACGTGTCTTGGACGTGCGCGAAGCCCAGCAGAGCAGATATGTCAAAACTCCCACGCAGATAAGTCTTGACAAAAATAAAGATAAAATAAAAGATAGAATGAAAGTAGCCCAGGCTGTCGTTTTTCGGTTTGTACGATGAGTTTGACGAATTCATATACTGTTTTCTGATTTACTCCTCCTTACCGGCCCAGCGGGTGACCCTCCTCTATCTAATCTACTTGACACGCATAGCTGCCTATCAAAGCCCGGAATTATATTGGACTGCGAATTTCGGTGTCGATGGTGCGCAACCACGACGGCCAATCATCTCTTCATTCACTTCGCAACGTTCACAACAGGACGAGAAATTTTACCAATTTTTTTTTCGAATTTTGGTGCAACAAGTCTACAAAAGCGACACATTCCAAGTACCATCTAACTACGTCACCATCGCAAATCCCAAGCTCGTATTCAATCGCGCAGGGTAGTCCGAACTTGCAAAAACGAGAACCGAGAGTCGAACAAAAAAATGCACCCTAGGCTGACCCGGAACAAAGAAAGGGGGTCAACGAATGCACAAGAGATTTCCGCCATACCCGAAGTGGCGCTAAATCATAATGTGCATCCGGGGAGGATGTGGAGTAAACGTTTGGATGGCCGGTGACCGGGGGGCGCTGATGTCTAGTCTAGGTGGCTCGCGATTGCATGTGTGTGCGTTGTCGATGGATTGCTGGGTGTGCATCGCTCCATAGTTTATTGCGCATTTTCTGGTTTTTTTTTCCGAATCTTTTCTAGACTGTATCGCGTCAGAGTACGATTGTGCATGGTAATGAGACAACACACCGAGGATGGATTACAGAAGATCAATAGGCGGGGAGATCGAGGCTATGTGCCTGATTTTCCCTGTTGAAATGTCTATGAATGAAAGGATCAAAGAGAAAACTCGAACACGCACCGTTACCGAGATCGTACTGAATCCAGAGGAAGAAAAAGAGGTGAAGGAGTGACTCGAGTTAACTTGGATCGATCATCAGATGTGAGGCAGGTGAGGAATTGAGAAACCTTACTCGAAGGAAAATGACCAAACATTTTTATATATTTCGATTTTTTTGACGTTTTGTATATTATAGACTTTTTTTGTGGATCTTTCTCCTGCGAGGGAGCATCAGCATCGAAGCAAAGGTAAAAGTTAACCACATCACCGTGACGGAGATTATACGAATCCAAAAAGAAAAAGAGGCGAAGGAGTGACTCTAGTTAACTTGCATCGACGGTCAGATGTGATGTAATGTAAGCGAGACATCAAGAAGTCTTACTCAAAGGGAAAGAAAAACAATTAAAAGGTTTCTTCTTTTTTGATTTTTTTTGGGGGGGTTTTCTCAGATTATCAACTTTTTTGTTCATTTTCGCTGCGTGGACGCGTGAGCATCGAAGCACAGAAAACTTGAAAAAACAACCACGCACCATTATCAAAAAACCAAGAAAAAAAGGAGGAGCGGAAGGGAAGAGCGAAAAAAAGCCAAATATAAATGACGAAGGCATCTTTCGGGCCAGCACGAGGTGGGGCGCGCTTGGCGACAAACATCGAATGACCCAACGCTCGTCACTGCCCTGCGTCCCGTGTCGTGTCTCGTGTGATCCTGGCCATACCGCCGTCCGCGCATAATCGCGTGATGCATCTGTCGAGGCCCGTGTCGTGTCGAGTCATGCACTCGACCCTCTACCACTCTTGACACAGTGGAGGGTTGCGCGGTCAATACCCGACAAGCTACAAGGACATTGATTCAGTGAGGAGAGACTGTACCCGAGACGAGCGTGCTCACATCCATAATACACCACTCGATAACCTGGGATGTGTACCTGCTAAGCACAGGAATCATTTTAGCACAACAGAAAAGACATCGTATATAGTAAACTCACGCTGCACGTCGATCGAACGAGTAGCTCGCCGGTACCACGACGCCATTGCGAGCAATCTGCGTAGGGGGCCTATAGAGTGCAAAGAAGAAGAAAAGACTGAGAGGGAAAAAAGAATGGAATGGCGATAGTTGAGCGGACGACCGTCATTTATACCCCTCTGTATGTCAGCTGTATTCCAAAGTCACTGTTTGGATTCTTGTTGTCGGAGAACCAGTATACCACCAAGCTTGGCATCCTGCGGCAGACATAGTTAGAGCAAACGGGATGTACTGCAAACCCGAGGTATCAGCCGAACAGCGAGAAAAAAATGCCGAGCCTAGGGCTTGCAACGTTGAAGTTTTCTCGGTGCGCCTGGGTCGATCTTAAAAGTCTACATCAAGATTTTTAGACAAGGTCGCATGGTATCATCGCTCTCAGGATGTGAGCGCTGTAGTTGTGCTCGAATATTTTCATTCGACGAACATGCGCCATGCGAGCATGCTAGTTCAGTACGAAGAGGCCCAAGCCCGACTTTACAAGTTACGTTGGATCACGCTACACGAGATATCCGTACACGTGCACAGCACACAAAATCGCATATCCAGAGTCGCGAAATACAATTGAACGGAAAATAAAACGAAGCCCAAAACGAGGAGAGAAGAAGGTTTCCACGCGTCGATCAATGAAGACTCCTGACGACTAACAGCCCATTAACTCCAAGCGGTGAACGTGCTCTGAAAGCCGTCCAAGTTGTCGCTCTGATTGATAACGCCGTTTTCGCCCACGCTCAACTGGTACGTCGATCCAACGGTAGACACGCCATAGACGCTTATTGTCGATGCCGAGTCGACGTTGAAGATGTGTGTCTGGCATGCATTCGACGTGAGGCAGGCCTGAACGTAGTTCTGTCGTGATGGGGGGTAGGGATGAACAAGAGTATTTCGGAGACACACGAGCAGACACGAACTTGGAAAAAGCTGTAAAACCCAGCACCTAAAAAAGCATATTGATGTCGAGTTTCGTTCGCGATTGCAAGACTCACCGAGCAAGAGGATGTCGGACGACGACTGTACGTACATCCCCCAGGCCGCATTAATTCCACTGGTAAACGAGGGGTCATGAAACGTTGACGAGGAGTTATATGGCAATGGAGCAGCAGGAACAGGTTGGTAATAAGGCTGTCGAGAGTATGAATCATGACCGGAAAGAAAATATCAAATGATCGCCTACAGTCTCAGTTTGAGCAAAGCCAATGTAGTGATTTTGCGCGTTCGCCAAGTTGTACTGATAGAGGGAAGCATGTTCCGCTAGCATGGATCAATTCATTCCTCATCGCAAGACTGAATACTTTGGAAATAACTCACAAGCTATGGACAGATGATTGTTGGAATCAGAAAGAACGGGTGTGTTAATAACTTACAGGTTCCGATCAACCAGACGGGCCCAGTGGACTCGGAAAGGATACCGCGGCCAGTGAAAACCGAAATTTTAGGCTCGCCAGCTGCGTCTAGATCGTGGTCCGCAGTCCATACCCATGTTCCCTGATCATTCATTCAGTGTGTCCCACAACGAGACAAAGTTCGGGAACACGAACCTCGAAGTAAGCACTGGAATTAGAAGTTAAGTGGATACCCAAGAAAGCACCCTGACATTCCGTGTTCACAGAGCCAGACGGGCACTCTGCCTCTTGCAAGCTGGTACCCACAGCTGGATATTCGCTATTAGTTGTTGTTGACGAAACAAGTGTGTTACTTACCTCCGCCAAGGCTGTTTACCCATAAAGATAAGCTGAGACTTTCCTATAAAGTAGTCGACCTACCGGACGTGAGTATCCCAGAGACCAGCAGCCCCTTGTTGGCCGGATGGATCATGCACATTCCATTCGAGCACGATCGCCCCAGGGGCTGAAAATAGTGAGCTTACACACGATGAAGTAGCGCGCCACTCACTCGGGCCAGTAGTAGAGAAAAGCATGTCACTAATCTCCAAGACACCCACAGAACCAGCTGTGCCTGCTTGCACGATGACTTGTGGGTCGGTCTGGGATTCAAAGTTACCGCCTCCTCCCAGAATGACAGACCATGCTTCCCCGACAATTTGCGTCCCAGCAGGTATGGCGATAGTGTCCGTAACATAGTACACACCCGCATCAAAGAAAATGATTTTGCATCCAGCGTACTATGACGACGACAGATAAGACGACGATTCGGATGTTAGCTGACAGTTATGCCCTACCTGATCGAGGACTTGCTGGATTGCAGCAGTGTCGTCCGTCTTGCCGTCCCCTTTGGCACCTTGACTCTTGACGCTGACAAACTGACTTGTTGCATAGCTTGCGTACTGGGGATGTGTTTTACCGAAGATTCTGCCTGAGCTATCTAGGAGAATGGACGGCTTGTCTGGAGGGGAAACGTTTCCTTGTGTCCAAGTCTCCTCCCCTCCTGTTCCAGAGTACACGTTTCCTTGAGCCCAGGACGCAATAGTAGTGGTACCACCCGCAAGAACGGTTGCTCCATTGGCAATGCCAACTGCGGTCGGAACGTTAGTTAGCTTGATATTGTTGAGAACCAGCGAGTATGGAAGAGTGCCATTGCTAGCAACAGAGGATTGGATGAATATAGGGGTGTTAGTGACGACTGCATCGATGATAACTTCGGACCCAACACCCTGAAAATATCAGGTCGACGATGAAGGCTTGTCTGCAAAGAGTTACTTTACCTGCTGAGCCTCCGTTGTCCCACCAACAGCCAAGTCGAAGCCAATCTGTAAAAAAACAATTAGGTATATTCTCACCAGACAGGCCACAGATGTTCACTCACCTCGCAGTTGTTGATGATTACGCCTTGGAACGTGAATCCTGATGCGTAAATGTCAGAAAAAGGTTTCGTTAGTGTGGATAACAGAGTAACAAACCCCAGTTCCAAATACTCGATATGGCTGGGGAGCACTTAATCAGCGTTGATTTACATGCGGCAGTCCCCACGTACCAACGTTGGCATTGTTGATTGTAAGATTGCGCACTGTAAATTGTTGATTTCCAACCAAGATACCGATCTTCCCTGAGTGAAAGGTGATTATTCTGCTCGACCCGAAAAGTGTGGTCGATTACCTCCATTGAAAACAAGGTCTGGCGATGGTTGAGTAACGTTGACATGCATCATTGGGGCTACATACCTCCCATGACACCACCGCTGAAGAGATGTAAACGGTGAATGAACACAAACAAGGTGTTGGATCAGAGACTCACCTTCCATTCTCCATGAACATGCCTGTCGAAGAAAATAAGACGAAACGTCAGATTTGTCTCAAGAATTGTGTCCCAGTTCTCACCTTGGTGGTTAGTGCCAGGAGCAGTAGACATCTCGACGACAACATTAAACAAGGACGTCCCCTGAGCCACTTGCCAATGCAAACCGATCGCTGGGTTCGTGGAAGGAACCTGCCTCAGATCGATGATCAGATTCCGCACAGAACGAAAGCTGCATGGGTCCGCATTTCAGCACATAAACGATGAAAAGTAACCAATCATTCGCACAAGTTATTCTGATTTTGAAACCACTGAGCACCATACCCGTTAGGGATGTAAGGGTCAGAGTCTGTTTTGCTCCATGTTTCAGGGGCAACACCTGGATTGTGATCCGAAATTACTAACCAATAACAGCGAATCCGAGAAAGTCCGTGCTTGCGAGAAGTGTTGGGGGATTCTTGGCATCTCCGATCATTTGCGTATAATAGTATGTATTGATAGCCGATGACACCTTGTACGTGCTAGTCATCCTTCAGTCTGGGTTGCACACTGATGAAGCGACAAACTCACCCCTGAGGGAAGTATACGATCGCCGGAGAAAGACTGTAAATGTCACATCAGTGGTAATCCTGAAACGAGAACGATTCTTACGTGGACGAGGCACACGAACTTCCCCCGCAGCGACCACCAGACGACATAGCCAAACTGCGAACACAAATATCAATGAAATTCGTCATGCAACTCTCGAGAACGAACTTTATCGCAGCAGTGTCATCAGTGACACCATCACCTTTGGCACCAAAATCTTTCACGTTGCGAAACACTTGATAAGAGATCGAGTTCGGATTAAATGGGGATGTTCCCCGGTGTTGCATCGTCTCCAGCCAATATGGGTCCGTTGGTGAAGCGGTGCCGACACCAAGAGGACCCGAGCAGGAAGAACCAAGACTGGACACCGTTCGAGAAACGCTCGACACGGTACTAAAAAGTAGCAACGCAGAAGTTAGCCACATGGTTTGGATGGAAAGGAAGGATATCACGAAGAGAGTAGACGAACTTGACGAGGGAAACTGAGGGCTTATATACACATCGTCATCCCAAGCTTTGCAAACAAGGCTTTTCCAATACAAGAAGAATGAAACCATCTGACCACAGAGTGCCATTACAGGTCGCGAGGAATCGATGGCAGATTAATTAAGGGTAGTTAGTAACGGATAAATCGAGTGCCTTTCGCTGGCACTGACCCATGATGCGACCTGCTTTGCTGTCGGCCGGAAATCAACCGCATTTCAAATTAAAGGGCATGTGGCCTCCGGATGGGATACGTTCAAAAACCAAGACGTGGCGGTGATGAACATATGACCAGTTTTCAACTTGATCAGCATGCTGACAGTAGCGACGTGTGATCGTGCTACGTGTTTGAAGCCTTTAATTCCTTAGATTGACTTGATGGTCCGTGGTACCATACGTCCCAGACCCGCAGAACACGTCTAGATCCATTCGGATCTCAGTCGCATGCGCCATTGCACGGTTCACTCACCTTCAAATCAAACAATACATTGTTAATTGAACTCTGCTTCCTTGTCCCTAAATGTTCCTGCGTGAAACGCAAAAGTTTTTGGACATCAAATACGAAGCTGCGAGATCCCACAGATCAGTGCTAGAGTTGAAACACCCTGTATTGTGTGGCGCGTGTCAGGTGATGATGGCAGGTGAAAAAGAGCCCATCGAGGGAGGCACATACCATTCCACGGTAATTCGAGAAAAGGATATGCCCAAGGGCACGAAACCGGGTAACCACACTTGAAAGGCACTTTGAAGGGACGCTGAGAAGAATGGAAAACAAGGTAACAAAGACAGTGCGGGGGCAGCCCGTTCAACCGCCTCGAACGTGAGAAAGGCAGAGATAATACATCAGCTTGTCAAATGTGAGATGGTGTGCTCCGTGTCCACGAGGACCGCACCATGCAACGCAAGAGCCCGAAATGTAACATGCAGACAATCAAAGGGAATGAACTTTGATGGCTCCGACTCGGGATTAAGTCAGGGTCCGTTCACCTCGAGCACATGCACTTTCGCTAGGCTCATCATTTTCGCTCAAGGAGGTGTGTGGTTTCAAGGACGGCAACTATCAGTCCGCACAGTGAGTTCAGGCCCTGGCAGAACTATGATAGTAGTCTAGTTTGTAAGACCGGCGAGAGGATAGTGTAACGTCCCACATTAGCTCGAATGTGACTCGTATATGGTCCCAGTCACCTTCAATGTACCCATGCTTCTAACGCAATAGTCGAGTCCTGGCCGCTCGTGTCAGTGTCTCTCACTGTGCACCACAGTGGGTGTTCCAGATAGTCATGAGACGGATGTTTTCACGCCAGAGGGAAACGTCGAGACGAGAAGAAGGAATGTGGAGCGAAAGGAGATGAGCACAGCATTAAGCAACGTCTACAAAAACGTCGCAATTACACATCACCATCGCAATACGTCGTGCACACTGTTCATTCTTCAACAAGACACAATGCGATCTAGTGTGCACTATTCGAGGATCGCACCGTTGTCCAATCCGATTGACCATGGGAAGCCAAAACCAGTCAAGGAGTCGGGTCCAAAAAGCCGGAGAAGCCGGGTCCAAAGGCCCAGTCCGGACTTGCACACGCACGGAGGACCAAGAGTCGGGAAAGAAAAGGTTCCCTGAGGCCGATTCGAAACGAAGGAAGGAGGTCAACGAACGCACGAGAGATTTCCGCCATACCCAAAGTTAGCGCTAAATCATATGGTGCAACCGGGAAGGATGCAGAGCAAACGCTGGGGGTGGCCGGTGACCAGGGAATGTCAATGCCGAATCTGGGCGGTTCGCAGTGTATGTGTGTGCGTTGTCGATGGATTGTTGGACGCGCATCGCTCCGTGGATTATTGTGTATTTCCCTGTGTTTTTTGACGCTTTTCTTGACTGTATCGCGTCAGAATACGATTGTGTGTAGAGGAGTGCGAGGTCGATACGCGACGAGCTACAGAGACATGGACCGTACGCGGGACAACGATACTCACATCGACAACAATCAATCTACATAAAACCCGGATGTGTGGTACCTGTCGCGCGCGCGAATCAGCGACACAGAAAGGACGTCATGAATGTTGAACTCACGTTGCACGACCATCAAACGAGTATCCCGCCGGTGCCTCAAAGTGCCTCGATGTCATTGGGAGCCATCTGCGTGAGGGACATGCAGAATGCAAGAATGCAATAAAGAAAGACAAAAGAGGAGAGAACAAAATGATGATAGTTGGGCGAACGACGGACGACCGTCCTTTCTACTCTTCGGTATGTCCACGCTGAGGTACCAGCCCGACAGCGAGAAAAAATGCAGAGCGTCGGTGAGCTCTTCTCAGTGCGCCGTCGGTACAGTTTAGTACATCAAGGTCAGACCTGTGACCGAGCATTTACACCAAACTATTAAATAGCTTTTTTGCTTCCGTTGACCACACTGGCGTGGGCCAGGACTCATACAACACCTCATTTCATGATCATATAGCATAGATCATATGGCATAGCAAGTACGGCTACATAGATAAATCTACACGCACAGCATTACATTGGTGCGTACATACATACAATTCTAACAGTATCCTGCAGATCTTTAGTCATCTCCAAAGCGAAAAACAAAGATATTCGTGCCACTCCTGGCATAGTGGTTTCATATCGTACAACTTTGTCGACACATCCGCCGACTAGTTCTCTTCTTCACCTTCCTCCACAACGTCGGCCTCGTCTTCGCTTGTGTCATCCACGTCTGAATCGGTATACATCTCATCCGTTGTGTTGGCATGGACACTGCGGTATGGGTGTAGTGGAATGGGGGGCTGCATTGGCAGACGCTGGATTGTCAATAAAAAAACGAAGCACAAAGCTGTCAAATAGGAATGTCGAGTACGAATGGAGTCAAAATCTGACCTTTAACTTGCAACGACAAACGACTTTGCCTTTCTGCCCTTTAGCTGTCCAGCACTGAAAGTGAGGTGATCAGCAGACGAAACATAGACAGGTGAGCAACTTACTGAAATGACTTCATACAGTCCGTCGTAACGGTACCCGTAGGGAGGAGCGTACACAGAAGGACATTTCCACGAGCGAACGACCCTTATGGGTTTCTTAGTTTGCCATGACACCTTAAAACAGAACGATGAGTAAATAGAGAAAAACAACAAATTGGTTTCCTAACCATCAGCGATGTATTGTAACGACCGCCCCAGGATTGATCCCACATCTGGTTGTCGTCAGACCAGTGTAACCTGCCGCCTGAGCCAGTATATATGCTGCTTGCAATTAGACCGACGTTGGCAGTCTGCAATGGACATACATACATGACATCGCCGAAATCCTGGTCGTCCTTGTATAGGCCCGACAAAACGATGGAACAAGCGCCATCTTTTTTGTTCCCGCCTATGCCAGCGAAATACGGCCGGTGAACTCCAGATATGGAGCAATCCGCACTGTAAGTGTTGTGATACCAAACATTGACCGAACCTTGAAGCGACGGTACTCACCGATTCTCCCATTTGGCAAAGATTGGGACGCCAGGGATATGTCCGAACATCCTTGATGTAATAAGAGTTGGAAAACAAAGAAGCATGGGGGACTTGACTTACTTCTGTGATATGTTGACAGTAAAAAGGTATAAGACGATAGAGAGTTGTATCAGGAGGGACGACAGCAGTGATCGTAGCTCGAGAGCCCATTTGCACTGCCTCGGGCATGACAATAGAACGGGAGCAAATTGTTTCCCACGTTCATTATGACTCATGAGTCAAGTCAAGTCAGGACTTCCCACGACTCCGCGACAGTGAGTCATCGAAACTCAGCGATCTCAGAGGACGTTGGCTTGATGTCTTGATTTTCGTCAGAGGGTTTCTTTCCACCTCCCAGAGATAAAACAATCGGAAACCATGAGTTCAATTAATCATAACGTCTAATATTAAGCTTCAAGCTTCGTCGACCCAACCCTGATGTTATCGCTAGTTCAAAAGTATCTTATCTCGGAATTGCTCATTTACCGAATACGTCTCTCGAGCATGTCCAGTCGTAAAAGCAAACTATAAAACCCAGCCCTCCCACCTTCCAGACACTCTATCGCGGCTTGCATAGGAATCCAGTAGAAGGCTCCGTTCTCAATGTCATTGCATATGTTGTGCTACTATCGAAAGCAGGCATTGGTACATCAAACCGAATACACGACACGCACTCGTCCATCTCCACAGTCACGCGATCATCGATTAGATTCTAGGTCGCCCATCATCGCTCTCAACCGATCCTCTTTTATCCGAGGAACGAAGTCTACCTCGAAATATGCCGGATGCGAGACAACAGCATCCGTATACGCATCCAGGTCGATCGGTTTATCGATTTTCTCGACGATGCGGAACGACCAGAGCAAAAGTGCGATATTGATGTACAGTGACTTGTCGGCAAGATGTTGTCCCGGGCATATCCTAGGGGTAACATCAGGCGAAGGCCATCTGGAGTTGTGATGGGTATACCTTCGACCAAATCCATATGGGAAGGAGCCACCCAAGTGGCTCTGAAACTTGCCGTGGTCATCGATCCATCGCTGAGGGTCAAATTTTTCGGGATCCGGGAAGGCTACTGGGTCTCGAGATATAGCCCTATGTGCCAGTTTACCACTAAGCTATTCATCACGGAAGATGGAACCCATGGTTTACCAGTGGCACCCAATGACAGTTGCACCCGCAGGAATACATTGTCCCCTCTGAAATATATTGAACGGGTCAAAGATCTCGTTACGAATAAGTGACACTCAACATACCCAGACAACGTTCTGGGTAGCGCGGTGCGCAAAGCCTGCAAGAAACCAAGGTGAATTTAGTAAATTTCCAGTGCAAGAAATGATTCACCAATAGGCGTGACAGGCCTCCAACGGAGTGTTTCAGACACGAAAGCGTGGACCTGGGGAAGTGACTCAGAGTCTTGCCAAGTTGGCACTGATACGATATACATTAAATGTCTACAGCTCTGAAAGGGCTGAAACCTTACTTCTGTCTTTACCAACAACCATATCCAGCTCTTCCTGCACCCGTCTTTGTGCCTCCGGATAACAGGCGGCAGCCAAAATAGCGTTCGTGATAGCAACTGCACTCTTGTGACAAATGTATCAGTTCAATCTACGTTGTGGTCAGCTAAAAGAGGCTTACTGTCTCTGCCCCTGCATTGAACAAATTTCCAGAGAGATAAGCTAGTTCGTCCCTCGAAAGGGGATATTCACGGCCGTTTTCCAGAAGCGCCCGCACAAAGGAATTACCGGCTATGTTCGTTTCCTGGCATCCAGACGTTAGTCATCGACAGAGCCGGCGGAGTCATGCTTGCCATTTCTGATTCGACTCGGCTTATCAAATCTCTGTAGAGTCGTATCTCAAACTCGTGATATTGCCTCAACTGATTCCCATATCCAGGGAGATACTTCAATAAAGGGATACGGTCAACGAGAAAGGTGCCGGGACGCATCGCATGCTGAAAGTTTTTTATCGCTTGTTGAATCCGAATAACCTCTGGATCGTCAAGCGAGGTCGGAGTCGACTTGCCATACGCCAAATGCAGAATAAGCGACGCAGCAAAGCTGTAAAATGTAGGATCAGCCGTGATGACTCTTTTTTTTCGTCTATGAGAGATGGGCCAACTCACCGTCTTACGTGTGCCCTGTGGTTCTTTGGGTCATTGAGGATATCTACGATGACCTCCTTTGCATGTCCGAGTTGCAACTCCTGGTAGGTTCTTATTGCCCTGGGTTGCAGGTGGGCATGGATGGCCTTCCTAAACCGACGGAACCGCTCGCCAGTGCGTACAAGCAGCAGTCGCAAACCATTGGATGCGAGTTCTCCAGCAGCAATTGAACGAGGTCGATCCGCGAGGGCACCGCCTTCCTTCTCCATGATCTCTTTTGCGGCCTATCGTAAGACGACGGATGATGAGTGCAGATGTACATATTGAGCATACGGACATCATACATCTACTCGTCCAATGATGATGATAACATGACTTCCTTGGCGCAATGCGATCACGGGGCCGTATTTAGCTGCCCACTCTCCGAGGGTGTGTGCGATCCTGGGGAACAGACGTGTCAAACAAGACGAGTGATGGGCGCGGGCGATTGGCCTGACTTTACAGACGGGAATGCGTTTTCCCAGAACCACCGCGCCGGCGGTCCAGGTGGGAGAGAGAGACCATTTGTGCGAGTGAGATTTGGAGCAGCTTGAAACCTATTATATAAAAAGGCAGTGAAAGCAGCAGCCGCCACAAGCCCAACCAGAGGACCTGCGGCAGAGAGGTTTTCGAACGTTGGGAGGGACATTGAGGGAAACTCGATGTGGGTGAGGGTGTCCCGCTATAAGTGTGTCATTTGCTCTCCAGCACTACCAAATACGCTCTCATCAGTGATGGGGGCAAGGGCCTTGGTGTTTCATGGTATGTATTGGGCTAACGATAGTGCACGGCAACTGGCACGAAATTCGAAACGATGACACATCGCTGCCAAAGCCCACTACGGCTGGCAAGCTAAACGGTATGAATTTTTTATGGGCCCTAGCGCAAAAAATCAGCTCATGCTGTAATACGGCAAAGAGCATGTCCCCCGAGAGGGGTATAGGGTCAGGTCGGGTCTTGCGGACTTCGAACTCTAGCTGATCTCTGGTAGCCGTTGTTTCGACATGAAGCAAGATCCTTTTGGCAGGGCCCGACGTGACGCACTTTTCTATTGTCAGTAATGAACGCATTTATTTTTTCTATTTGCGCACTCTGACTCTGGGGGGAATTTATCCACTTGCGCCCCGATGGCCCCTTGGCATTATCGTTTTCATCACCCTCTGCCTGCAGGCAGCTGGATAAGTAAGTGACTTGAAACATGTGGCGCCGTTCCGCAGTCTAGTGCATGTATATGGAAAACCGGACAATCGTGCTCATTTTCCCTGCCACGAAATCTGTCAAACTGGATTTATTAGGTCAAGTTTTGGACCGAGACCCCAACAATGATCGTTGCTTTGTCCATCCGCAAATCTAGTCATCGGCGCTCAATTAAGAATACTAACACGGTCTTTGGCTGGCTGGCTGGCCGTTGGTTATAAAAATGCTATGGGTGGAGTATGACAGGTTCTCGAATGCAGCTTTCTTATGGCTGAGCTTCGTAGGGAGAGTCCAGTGACGGTCATAGCAACGTCTGATCTTTAAGCTACGCGTCCTATCGAACGGTCGAGACTCCGTGCTGGAGGACGGCAACGATCGAGATTGCGGTGGCGATGTAGTAGACTACCTGGAACCGTCCGTGATACATGGTGGTGAGTCTGTGGTTGGGTGTCAATGGACGACTCGCGAGCGTCACAAAGGGGCTGGGGGGGGCGAACGTGCCTCCATCGGCCGGGCGGGAATCCCGAGGTTCGTCGATCATCGATCGTCGCCGGCATCGTCCTCGGTCCTTTCGTTTCGTTCGTGCCGTTCCGTCCGATCGGGACTGGTGCACCACGTTCAAGCTGGTGGCACCTAGAAAGTGGACGCACAGTGAAATTCTTGTCACTTGATTACAGAAAACATGGTCACGATTTGGGCATGCGTTGAACGTCGACTACATGCTGAAGTTCAAGCATGTGGCCTCAAAACGACCCTGGTCGTTCACCAGTTTCGTCGTCAAACATATGCTGTGCAGAAGTCGGCACACGACGGCCCCTTTTCTCGCCCATCTGATCACAAAGCAGTTCACAAACCTGTGTTGTGACTTCTTTCACGTCATCCATCAGATGTATTCTTATGAATCTATAACAGGCGTCGCCGCACTCGGAGCGCTCAACGCCACAGTCACCCAGACGGTTTTTTTGCTGAAGCATCTCCATCTTGGCAAGGATACGACTCATCGCTTGTTTGTCAACACCGGTACCTTCACTCGGAAGAAGAGGTGGTCAGTTGAACCAGGTAGGACCTTTCGCCATCAAAGCATGTGCCTTGATCATCGACCCCGGTGCGGCACTACGATTTCATAAACCTCATATGAGCTAGCGAGTATTGCTGCGGATGGCCACGGCCATCGATCTCCTTCTGACATATATACAGCCTCCTGGACGCCTTCTTTACGAGCCTCGCCTCTTAATCTACACTGTCCGTTGTACTCATGGCTTCCGCCTCAAGTCTGCAGTCGGTTGTCACAGACATTCTGCTGAATGATTATGCGGCACGTATGCACACTCCTTGTCTCCTGTCTACTAGTCAAGACTCAAGTCACTGACGTTACTAGTTATACTTTCCACTGCCGTTGGATATGATTACAGTTAGTGCTTCCCATCAATTTACAACTCTCCATGGGGCTTGAACTTCCATTATCAGTCCTTACGTTCCCAAGAGAGGTGCTTTCATGTTCACTGGTATGATAAAAGACCTGTTGATTCCCAATCACTCAATAGGTAGAATACATTTGGGTCAGTAGGGTTCTTTTTAAATCTATTGTGCACTCTGATAGTATGGCTACAGAGAAGACAATGGACATCTGTGTCCACTGCATTTGTGCTTGTATGTATCCTGTCCAACCCTAATCCATCATATGAATACTGATACCTGTCACACACAGATTCGGTATTTTGGGTTGTGTTCTATTGTGTATGCTGCACCTCAAAATATATGAATTGGTCCTTATTGTTTTATTAGCAGTTTTTCCATTTGTGTGTCAAAAATTTAGTGTTTCAATTTTGTTGGGCTAACTTAAATTGATTTAGTGGGGAGCACCTTTTTACCAGGACCTCCAAAGGTATATTTCAAATTACTTATTGGCACTACTGCAATAATACTGATTCAATTGATTCAATTCCATACTATTAGACGTATGTCTTCATATCTCATTCTAGCCATCATTAATTGTATTCTGATGAAAAATTTCATAATAAAATAGCTGTAAGTATTTCCCTTGATATCTTTTTTCCAGTGCTTTCTAATCACATTCATTATACTTTCAAGGCACTGTGATTGCCATTTTTGGAGGATTTTCTTTTTGGATTTTCATCTGTGCTGCAGAAGGTGAGTTATCATATCTAGTTGCAAGGAGTTGAACCACATTGTTTGATGTAGCAATAATGATCCTCCGTGTGTGGGCATGGTACAAGCAGTCAAGGTTTATCCTTTGTGTCCTTCTCACATGCTATTTTGTGGAAGTTCTTGCAATTTTGGCAGCTAATATTAAGTATGCCATTCAGGCTCCCCCAGGTATGCAAAAGATTGAATCAAACTGATGAGATATTCACTGTTGGTCATATAGCAATAATCTTCCAATTGTTTAATTATTCACTCTGTGTTATTCCATATTCTTTCAATGTCTTGGAAGAATTTATAGGTGCAATTCAGCTCGCACTATGTGTATTGATGTGTCTCCTCCTTGGGATTCAGTTTATCAAAGAGTCACTCCAAGTGTACAGAACAACAAAGAAGGTCCAATCCAGCCCTTTTACAGACCTCCTTGGCAAAGAAGGCATGTTATACTTTGTTGCGTGAGTTTTACCCTCCAACGATTTTGTCAAGTGAGATATGCTGACGACATATGTGGACAAACAGGATTCTGTTGTATTCCATCATCACTCTCCTGGGATACGTGGCAGTCATTCCGACGTACGGATGGCAAATGATAGTGTTTGGGATACTGGAGTATATCCCTGTGCTCACTCTGGTCCCCCGGTTCATTCTGAACTTGCGGGAGCTCTATGCGCGTGATGTTCGCCATGGGTGTGGGGACCAGCTCGACGCCGGATTTGGATTGTCATCGGGGTCTAACCATAGGGATCTCCTGAGCATGGTGTTCGCGGACAGGATCGAAGATGGGGATCAGAGCGAGGAGATAAGAGTAGTGGAGGAAAGGGAGACGAGTGTCCCCTCTGGGAGTGGTGCATGTTGAAGAGGAGATTGTCTTGAATACTCTGTTGCGTTGATCCATCTGTTGACCCGAGCTTGTGTCGCTGTCTTTTCTTTCTTATCCGGTGCTCATTTCTTGATATCCTGTTCGTGTAACCCTTATTTAACGGTCTCAAACAAAATGGTTTGACAATAAAAACCAAATACTCTGATTTTGAAGATGGGCTTTTGTAATGCTCAGTCCATCCGTGGTCTGGCACCAGTCACTCAAGTTGAGAGTCCAATAGACCGGCCTGCGTGTGGGACCTTTGTGACCACTTTTAGCCACTCTTACTCGCTTGCCAACCGCCAACAGTGAGTGGTGGTTGTTGGTCGAGGACATCTAGAAGACCGAAAACCTGATGCTTCGCTGAAAGTCTGAAAGCTGTCTGACGTTTGGTTACACAAACGCGACCAGTATCCGAACGTGGGTTGAACGTCTTCAACTTCAACCTCAGTGTTAGCGTTCAGCGGTCAAAAGATTCGTCATCAACGCTCTGCCGAGTTTCATATTCTCGCCCACCCCATCGCGAAACCCGCTAGTTTCATCTTCTTTTCCCTGCTATGCCACCCTGCAGCTGCACAACACAAGCGTCCCCCTCTTGAGTCTTTCATGCGTGCACCGGTCGGATCGACTTTAGTGCATCGAATAAATTTATCAGCTGTTCTCTGGGTGTTTCTTGACTTGTTTTTGCTTCCTGTCTTACCCGGTTGGGATGGCGCGCCTCCTTCAGTACGACCGACATCGAAATGAACGTCCAAAATCTATGGAATCGCAGGCTTTTACGCCCCGCCTCATAATCCTCTGCACGTAGGTCGGAGGATGGCCTGGTCGGCAACCTAACGGGTGTGAAACGAGACAAGCGAGGGGCGGTTGCCAGAGGTATGTCTGTCTGCACAGTCCAGCGGCTCTTTTGGCGTCATGCGTGAACTGTAGCCGCCAAATCAACGCGCGGGGGGATAAAACGGCGCCCAGAAAGCTTTCGACGTGTACCAAGAGGATGATTGTGGAACTCGAGCGCGATCCTCGTTTGTATCCGGACGGTAATGGCTTGCGCGTTAGTTGTTTCACTTGAGTTGCTCACGGTCCGCGTTGGTGGTGGCCTCGGCTGCAGGGGGTTTAACCCCCACTTGATGGCTTTACAATCAGACCGATGGGAGACCAACCAACACGGGTCCGGGTCCTGATGTATCTTGAACAGACACCGGAACAGTACGCTAAACAAGTGACGCTTCTGAAGAGTGCGCTGCCATCATCAGTGACCTGCGCGACGATCGATGCGTTCCAGGGCCGGGAGAGCGACGTGGTGGTGTTCTCAAGCGTGCGGTGCAACGTGACGCGAGAGATTGGGTTCGTGGACGATCCGCGACGGTTGAACATGATGTGGACGCGGGCAAGGCTTGGTTTGATCATGATTGGGGATCGGGCCACGATGACGGAGATGAACGCGTTGTGAAAGAGGGCAATCGAATCGTGCGTAGAGGTTGAACTGCCAGGTTGAGCTGCTGCCCCTTTACCCGAGGCATAGTCATGACATGCAGTCGGTATAGGAGGACTTTCGGTCACGTGAGAACCTCAATTAGTATAGATTACGACTGTAACCTAAACATATTACGAAAAAAGAGTCAAGTAGTTGTCCACGTGTTCTCATCCAACCCGATAAATAAGTACCGACAGTAGTTGTCTTTCAAGTACTGCTCTTGAATTCAGTCCTTCCCACTCTCAATAGATATCACAAATACGTCGACTCTCAAATTCCGCCGTACACTGCGCCTGGACGCGCAGATGTGGGTGTTGATAGAGTGGTCAGTGGAAAGTGCAGTGATGCAGGTATTGAGGTAGAGCATACCCCAGCAAACGGTAGCGTGTTGATCGGTGGGGAGAGAGAGAACATGTTGATGCACGAACGATTGACGACGGCAGTTGATGAAAATCATCAGTGTACCCCAGGCGACAGTGGCGACATACCATGAATATTCCCCGCACCGTAAGCACCACCAGCACCTCATGATTCACCTGACGAGGCCGCAGACGGAAGGAGCAAGCCCTGGAGCGCCAAGCTTGAAGGGGAGTCAAGACAGTCGAACGGACCGAGTAGGAGCGCGCACGGCGCGTGCTGGAGTCGACATGGACGTATCAGAAGCGTCGTGGAGCGACAAGGACACCTGCACAAGGCCGAAGAAACCTCTACACGATGTCAGCAAGAGGGTAGAGCACAAGGTGGAGACATACTCACCGGAACACCCAGCGATGGGCCAGACAGCTCAGATAGCGAAATGGCCACATGCAACGACTCGCCAAATGCTATGGAACGCCAAGAGGGCAATGGCAGCGAGCGCATCAATGGACCGAGCATGCAGCGTCCAGATAGATGGCCAGATGGCCAGGAGGCGAACAGAGCCAACAAAGCAAGTTGCGAAGCATCGAACATGCCGGATCAATGCGGATGGCATCCAAGGATAGCCAGGAGGTGGTGGAGACGATTGCATCATGAATACGAACCCGCGGAGTCGGGGTCGAGCACTACCAGATGATTGCGACGAACTACCCGAACTGCGAGACACAAAGTGCGATTGGGCGCAAAAAAGAAAGATGGTGGCAGTGATGGGATAAATGGGAGACAAGGCCGGACGGGTGACGCAACGAGCGGCGCACCCTGCGAGTCACGACAACTCGAGACGCGATCGCCAGCTGAAGGCGAAGCAAGTCAGTGCGAGCGGTACAAACAGCCAACCGCACACATACCTAGGCAACTCATGCTGTCAACCAAGTATCAGAGAGGCCAACGGGCAACCTGAACCCACCGCGACAACGAAGGAAGCTCAAGCCGAGCACACTAAAATGATCAGCACATGACAAAGGACCCACTGAGGCAAACAACCCTTTCAAGGCCGAATCGGGCTCGTCAAGGTGAACGAATTTGTTATATATCAACTATAGAGGCAATACAGGAGCGAATACGAAGCAAGCCGCGACTTACCAAATATGGACATCGCACACATACGACTGTACGGACGCTACGTGAACCACAAGAAACAACATCTAAGTTCTATTCGTTAGATTTTCTTTTTCTTTTCCTTCAGATACAATGCACCCATTTGTAGTGGGAGTGGATATATTGGACAAATTGTAGGTGGGGTGTAGGTGGGGGCACAACCACAAGCTTACATAATCGCATAATCGTTGTTATACGATACACTACTAGGGTAAAGTTACTGTCATTACTTAGTAATATGAACATTTTCTTTTGCTGTTCGGGTTAGTAACTGAAAGTTTGATCCAGGAGAGCACAGTGCTCCTGCTTGCCATAGTACATGGCGAAGCAGAAAGCAAGTTTGAGGGTATGAAATCAGACACCAAGATGTACATAATGAATCCGTTGATCGATTGGTATCTTCACAGTCCCCATCGTCTCAAGCAGAGCGAACGCCGCACGAGTATAATCTAGACAACTCAAATCATCAATCATATGTCAATAGAATACTGACGTGATCTTGTTCGTCTTAGCATCGTCCACCCCCCACATCGTCCTGATCACTGAACGAAATCCAGCAAATTGCATTGTAGATACCAAATGTATCACCTCGTCCGGGCTCTCTTCATCTCCAGTGGGCGTATGACAAGTAGACAGATAGGCAAATTCAGGGTTCCGTAACTTGCAATGGATGACGTGCTGGATCGTGAACCGCTCGTCATAGAGAGCAAATGCGGAGTCGAATGGCTGTTTCTGGTTCGCGATGCCATGACATGCAAAGTGTACCCGTTCGTTCTTACCCTACTCGTCTATAACCCTTGAAATAGTCGATTTCTCCCCCTCAATCTCCCTGATCGTCACAGAACCATAGGCTATCTCCCCGACGTTGGCCGGTTCTGCACTGATGGAAAGAAGTTTAGTTGTGCCCCCACCCGCTGCCTGACAGATAGCGACGAACCGTATCTTCTGACTAAGAGAATTCAGCGAACGAGACCGTTTTGCACGAATGAGAACGGTCAGCGTGGTGGTGTAAAAAGAGATGTACAGATCTGAAACCCCACATTCGTCCTTCGTGTATGGGGAGGCAGCATGCAACGGTAAAAAGGAGAACTCAGCAGTAGGATACCACCAGATGGTGAGCGACGAGGGCAGACCGTCTGGAGGACATTTACGATGTGGGAAACCACCTTTTCGCACGGTTTCCGCAAGAAAATGGCAAAGTCTCTTGTTATGTACATCGTCATCGCGCGCTTTGTCAACATATGCAGTTCGTATGACAGTTCAAGAACACCGTTTTTAGTGACCAGCAGCGGGATGTAGATAGTCAGCAAGCAGGATGAGTGCATCGCAGTTAAACTTGCTAGCATTCGCGACAATGACAGGGCCATCACTGGCTGAGGGAAGAAGAAATCGAGAGTGTCCAGGCAGCTGGCGAATCTGGACGATAACTTTTTTCAATTCCAGGTTAAGATGACAGACGCGATCATGCTGGTCTGGACTAGATGAGTGGAGGGTGGTGGGAATGACTGATGTCAAACGTGTGAACTTGTCAGCGAGCAACTTTCCCTCCGGGCCAGACGCGATGACGTCCTCGAGCGGGGAACAGAGACGGGGGAGCTGGCTCTAGAAAACGCCCCGGTCCTGCTCGAGAAGCTCGACTGCCCTGGTAGGAGATCGGTCGCGGAGACACGGAGAGAATGGGGGCGAGGAGTGGGACTTGAAGATGGCAAGGTGCTGTGGTAACGACGGGAGAACAGCGAGATGTTCAACAAGTAGTCGAAGAGCAGTTTCATACGCAACAGGCGTCATGGGGTGGCAAAATTTGGAAGCGAAAACAGCGGACCGTGACGCGGTGAGGAACGTCCCGATTCTGGGCCGGTAGAAGGCGAAGAGTCAGATGAAGAAGCAAACGAAAGAACAGGGAGGAGGCTAGCAAAGTTACCTCCCGCTTTACTAGCATTAGCATTAGCATTAGAATGTGTCGGTGTAGGCCGTCGATGTAGTCCGGGTCTGGAGAGGGTATACGTGCTAGTCGAATTGTAAGAATGGAACGTTTGCGACGGTGCCCTGCCTGGTCTGTGACATGTGACAAACGAGTCTTGATCGTAGTTTTCTGCACCTTGTGAAAAACGACGGATAATATAAATGCACAGACGCACGAGGGCCGGTTGAATATTCGGTCGCGGTCCAAGAGGAGGCCGCTCCATGCGCGAAATTGACTATTGCGGCGCTTTTGCCGTACAAACTGAGCCCGAATTCGGGTGACTATCGCATCTCTTTTCATGGCATCTCGCACTCATTCGCTATTTAGCGTTCGTATTGGGCATCAGGGAGGAGAGCCGAATAGGTGTCATGCAAGCGCTGTGGAGCTATATCAAGCTGAATGGCCTACAAGATATGGTCGACCGTCGGAGAACAAGGAAGGACTATCTACCTCCAATTTGTGACCAGTATTATGATCAAGACTGACTGAATTCAAGAGCAGTATTCGAAAGACAACTACTGTCAGTATACAAAGACCTGGACAATTAATTTTTGGTAAATCTATTTTGTTGCTTGGAGTCTAATTGAATTGAGGTTCATACCATCTAACACATCATAGCCAGCCCAAGCTCATATCCACGAACTATGTCATGTCAGTGCCCATCCTTCGACGCAATCCAGCGTGCACTATTCGAGGGTCGCGTCACTATCCTATCCAATTGAGCATAGAAAGCTTACGCCCGGCCGAGGAGTCGAATCCAGTTGCAATTGGTAGTCTGAACTTGTATATACCAGAACCGAGAGTCACTCACTAGGGAATGGAGGAAGGGGATCAACGAATGCACAAGAGATTTCCGTCATACCCGAAGTTGGTGCTAAGTCACAACACAAGGTGCGTCCGAGGACGTGGGGTAAAACGTTGGGGGTGGCCGGTGACCAGGGAACATCAATACCGAATCCACGTGGTTCGCAGTGCATGTGTGTCCATCATCAATGGATGTAGGGTATAGTACACTGTCCGTGAATTATTGCACATTCTCTTGCTTTTTTTTTCCTGAAAAAAATTTGGAACGTATCTTGTTAGAATATGATCATGCAGAATGACGAAACATACAGTGATCATTGCTTGTTGAGCACCTCACCTGTTGGCAGTTGTGCAGAATCTCATCTCGTCGTTTAGGCACCCTGTATGAAACCTTAATTTGTCGCCCGTCGAGATGATGGGACCGAGAAGAGGACAAGTATTTGAGTCGGCGCGTGGTGACGAAAAGACGGAGGAGACGGTGCTAAGAGTTCTTATGCGCAAAAAAAAGACAACAAACACTTCTCCAAAAGGCTGCTCCGATACACCATGTTCCCGCGGGCGAAGAATAGTGAGTACACGGAACACAGCGAGGAATATATTAACGAGAAGCAAAGGATCAAAGCGATTCTCTTGGAACAACGCTCAGCAAGGGGAAGCCACAAGAATCGAGGGCAAGAAAGCCAAGGCGAAAGAGAGCGAACTGTCATCCCAAACCATCAAACAGAACTCGATTTCAATCAACCCTGGTCGTACAATATGGTCAGTCGCTTTCTCTGACCGGGAACACATAGTAGGTGGCGACAATGGCGGGAAGGTCCGATGCTGGCGTGTGGAAGACGGGAATGCGACAGAAACAGCTATGGACGCGCAGAGCGCTGTCGAATGCATGGCAGTCTCGCAAGGCGGCAAATGGATTGTCACCGGTACACACACTGGCCAAGTGATCGTGTGGGATGTGGATAGTCGCAAAAAAGTGATCGAGTTCAAGGCACACGTGGATGCGGTACGCGCTGTGGACGTCTCACCAGACGCAACAAAACTCTCGACAGGATCATATGATTGCACGGCCCGTGTTTGGTCGAGCTCGACCAGCCAATGTCTTCTCATCCTGAGACAGAAAGACCCCATTCGCACAGCCGAGTTCTCACCCGATGGCCGCATCTTGGCTATCGGCTCTGCGGATGTGTTCAATGGCAACGGCTCTCTTCGTATCTATGACAGTCAGCAGGGTCACCAACTCGCCGAGTTCCGAATCCCTTCGTGGTCTGTTGCTTGGTCTAGGGATAGCAGGCACCTCTTTGCCATGTCTCGTGATGGCAACATCTACTTCCTTGATGTATCCTCCAAGACGGTGCACTCCAAATGGCCCATCCATGACAACAACGAGCCCAGATGCATTTGCCTGTCGAGAAACGGCACGTTCATCGCAGCCAGCGCAAATTCATCTGTCTCACTCTGGGATGCTTCCACACACCAGCAGATTGGTTCTGTTATCTGTCATCCTGACATCATCTGCTCTATGGCGATTTCGGCAGACCACAAACTTGTAATTGGCGGAGGAAAAAAAATCACCTTGTGGAATTTATGTGATACGCTCTCTGCTCCCTATGTTGATAATCATGTGAGTCTGGCATTCAATGATGTCCTTTTCATGTTCCGCTTTTACTAACCACAACAGGAGGAGCTCAAGAACCGATTCAACGCAGCCGAAGCACGTCTCAAACAGACCATTGAAGAACTTCGTTCCCAGCTTGCGGACACCAAACGCGTAGCGAAAGAGAAAGAGGACAAGCTGGGCAAGGCCATTCAATCACTCTGCGCCAGTCTTGCCATGCAGACAAGAAAGTCAGGTATGCTCTCTCTCTTTCCTGACTTAATCTTGCCTCATCGGTTTCAGTGGAACTTGAGAAAACCGTCGAAGAGCTTCGTACCCTGCTTGAGCAGAAAACGTGACGGAATACTTGGTGCGACGACGAGTGTGTTACCGTGATCAGGACGAAAAGTCTATTGATAGAGCATTGTTTCGTTCACCCCTAGACTCACCCATTGCTTGCCCATGGGCTTGACACGACGACGCAGGCACCCAGGTTGGTTACACGCCCAAGGCAGATGCAATTGTGAGTGCGGTGATGCAAGTCCCAGAGACTACTGTACACACTGTAGACCGTATCGATATTGTTTATCAAGTCCGTCAACAGGAACTATTTTGTGAACCTAAACCACGACGCATGTCGGGGCTATCTGCCCCAGTGATGTAAGGTTGGCGCTCTAACACGGCTACTGAGCCCAGGTTAGCTGAAACACGGTGAAGATCACACGCGAACACAACAAGGCACTCGAAATCCACCATATCCATGAATCTCCTTTTCATCTGGTAAGGACGGGCAATGATACCGGTCATGACGAGCACTCCGACAGACGTTCGTTAACCTCAAATGGTAGAACGTATATACAGTGTGAGGTAAGATCAGTACGACGGATACGATATTATGGCAGGAACTGATTCGAATGACCTGCCCTATATTTCTCTGGCAACCGACTAGAAGGGGGAACTGGGTCCGTATTATAATCACTCGAGCTGATTGAGACCCTCCCGGGTCCCATCGAACAACACTCGCACAGTGCGTACGCTTTCCATTTTCCACTCTCGCCTACTCCATCGCGTGCACTTTGTTTAGCCCCCTGATCTGCGCGATCCTTGATTCCGATTCTCTTCACATTCCCTCGCTAAAAATGTCTGCCAGCGCTCAAAGTAAGGATCCTTACCATCTGACCGACGATCAGCGCTGAGATCAAGAAGAATTCATCTACAACAGCACGCTCTCGCTCGAGGGTGACGGCACCGTCATCAAAGCCGCTTTCGATTTCACGTTCAAGAAAGAAAGACGGTAGCCACGGTGGCTCTTTTGGCACGATAGCCGACGGCTCAGGTCCATTTGCCGGGACTGGCACCGGTCGATTCCACAGCAACATTGGGCTGCTGGGATTATCGGGGCTCTACAGGCTTCATATCGGAAGTTCGACAGCCAGGCTGTTCCAAGGAGATGAACAAGTTTGGTTTGGAACTGGCGATCAGACCGGGATCGCCGGCCAGGTTGAAATAGAGTTCACAGCAAGGTATCCCCTGGTCCCCTGATTCAGGTTTGGAGAAGAACTCTGTTTGGGGCTATGAATCCGTATTGTACCGAATTTGGTAGGCTTGTACCAATCGTGCATGGTCAATGTGTACTAGATATTAAAAACTGAGAAACAAATGCTCGTCTATCCACCTCAAGTGTGTCCACTCTCTCCACAACCAAAGTATATACACTTGGTCATTCGCATTTGCAATGTTCACATCAGACAACGGATTTTTATTATTTTATTATTTTCTTTTTGGATTTTGGTGCAACAAGTCCACAAGAGCGACACGTCCCAAACACCTACATCATCGTCATCATCGACAACCCGGGCTCGTATCCAATGCAAACCACGTCGTGCTAGTGTTCATTCTTCACCAAAGCAAGTACAATCCAGCGTGCACTATTCGAGGATCGTGTCGCTGTCCTATCCGATTGACCATGGGAAGCCAATACCCAGAAAACTCCAATTGCGACATGTAGCATGTACGAGAACCGGGGCTTGAGCAAGAGGACCGATCCAGGATCAAGGGAGAGGGTCAACGAATGCACAAGAGATTTCCGCCATACCCGAAGTTGGCGCTAAATCACAATATGCATCCAGGGAGGATTGGGGGGTGAATAGTGGGGGTGACCGGTGACCAGGAGACGTCAATGTCGAATCCAGATAGTCCGCGAGTGCGCGCGTGCGCACCATCAATGGATTGTTGGGCGGGCATCAGCACGTAGGTTATTGCGCATTTTCTCATTTTTGTGTTTTTTTTTTTTTTCTGAAACTTTTCTGCGCCGTATCGTATCAGTATACGATCATGCAGTGTGATGAGACAACAGTCCAAATATGGACTGCAGAGGATAAGTAGGCGGGAAAACCGAGGTAGCACACCCGCTTTCCCCTGCTGAAGTGCATGAGTATGGAATGCCTGAGGATAAAAGTCAAACATGCACTGCGAGATCACACTGAATCCAAAAGAAGAAAAAGAGGTGAAGGAGTGACTCGAGTTGACTTGGGTCTATGATCAGATATGGGGCAAGTAAGGCATCAAGAAATCTTACTCGAAGGAAAGTGATCATGTTATTCGATTTTGGGGGTTTATTATGCACCTTTTTTATCAGTTTGTTCCTGCTCGCAGGCGTAAGTATCGAGACACCGAAGACAAGTCAACCATGCACCGTTATCGAGATCATACCGAATCCAAATAGAGAAAGAGGCAAAGGAGTTAACGTTAACTTACATCAATAGTCAGATGCGGGGTGACTGAGGCACCAAGAAATCTAACTCGAAGGAAAAAAAAAACAGTTGAACGGTTTTTCCTTCTTTCCTTTTTCTTTTCTTTTTTCGATTTTTCGCAAGTTTTAGATTTTTAACTTTCTTTGTCAAGTTTTTCCTGCGCATAAGTGTAGAAGAACAGAATACAGAATACAACCGCGCACCGGTATCCAAGACGGAGAGGAGCGGAAGGAAAGTGTGGAAAAGGGGTATAAATGACGGAAGCGATCCTCAGGGCCAGCATGAGATAGGCCACGCTAGACAACGAACTTTGAATGTCCAGACGCCCGTCACCGCCCTACGTCCTCGTGTCGCATCTCGTGTGGTTTTGGCCATAGCACTGTCCATGCACGATCGCGTGGTGTATCTGTCGAGGTTGGTGTCGTGTCGAATCGTATGCTCGACCCCCTACATCTCTTGTCACAGTAGAGGGGTACGCAATTGGTACCCGACGTGGAGACGTCGATTCGGTGAGCAAAAACTGTTCCCGAGACAACGATACTCACAGTCTATCCAACAACCCGTACCTGCCGTGCACGCGAATCAGACAAAAGAGACGTCATGTATGACAAACTCACATTGCACAGCGATAGAACGAGTAGCCACGTTGCCCAAAAGTACCACAACGCCACTGGAAGCAATCTGCGTAAAGGACCTACAGAATGCAGAGAAGAAAGAAGAAATGGCGGAAAGAAAGAAATGGGGATAGTTGGTTAAACGGACCGTCTTTTATACTCTTCGGTATGTCAGCCGCACTCCAAAGTCAAAGTGATATGCTGCCAGTTCGCCGCCGATCCAAACGGTTGGATTGGGGGCGGACCAGCATACCACTTTTTAAATCCTGCAGCTGACGAGGTTGGAAGACATGCCTGTATTCATCGCACGTCCCGCAATGAAATGCACGACTGAGTTTGGCGGATTATGCTGACGGTTCATCGGGCCTATCAGTTGGACTCGCCAAAACCTGATAAAGCGCGCAAGCACAAATTATTGCCCGTGCGCGTTTCCTGCTTATTCGCTAGTCAGACGGGCCGGTTAATAAATGTCAACGTTCCACCCTCACAGAGCATTCACAAAATCCATTTGGAATGATCATAAAAATTGAGAGGAAACAACAAGATATTACATAAGAAATATTTCGTGTGTCCTAATTAATCAAAGGCGACATCGTCCTTTCGAACAGGGTATGGAGAAAGAACTCTTTCGTGAAAACAATTAGCAAACCTGGCCCTTCTAGATCATTGGCTCTGATGCCATCTCCCTCAGCTGACCCTCTTCCATCCGAGGGATGAAGTCGACTTCGAAATGCGCCGAATGCGAGATAACAGTGTCCGAATATGCATTCACGTCGATCGGCTTATCGGGATTCTCAGTAATACGGAACGACCAAAGCAACAGTGCACAGTTTATGAATAGCGAGTTGTCGGCGAGATGACGCCCGGGGCATACTCTGTGAATCACGTCATCAGGAATCTTCATGGCCATCAGCAAAGGATGGTGGATATACCTTCGACCAAAACCATATGGGAAGGAGCTAGCTGCATCATGTCTCACTTGACCACGATCGTCGATCCATCGTTGGGGGTCAAATTTCTCAGGATCAGGGAAAACAACCGGGTCTCGAGATATAGCCCTAGGCAAAAATTAATGACAGCTAAGCTTCAACAGCCAGAAGAAAGAGCGAGTGCCCTACCAGTGGCATCCAATGACAGTTGCACCCGCAGGAATACACTGACCCCTCTGGGATACAGCGTTAGATGGATATGGATACACACGCAAAGAACAACATACCCAGACAATATCTTGTGTAGCTCGGTGGGAAAATCCTGCGCAAATCCGAGTCAATTCCGTATATTATCGAGTTAGGAAATCACTGACCGATAGGGGCGATAGGTCTCCACCGGAGTACTTCTAACATGAATGCGTGAACCTGGGGAAGCAACTCGGAGTCTTGCCAGGTAGGCACTGACGAAACATTATTATCCATTGATCGCCTTGACGGGGTTTACGACTCACTTCTGTCTTTACCGACGACCGTATCCAATTCTTCTTGTACACGTCTTTGTGCCTCTGGATGGCAAGCTGCAGCCAAAATTATGTTTGTGATGCCAACCGCGGTCTTTCAGTAACATGTCAGTTTAGTCCATTGAATTCGTTTAATTGGGACGTACAGTTTCTGAACCTGCGGCGAATAAGTTCCCACCGAGATAAGCCATTTCATCCTTTGAGAGCTTGTGTTCCTGCGCATGTTCCAGCAGTGTCTTCATAAACGAATCACCCTCTATATTCGTTTCCTGGTACGCGACCATAAGTACCGACCGGTTCTGCCGAACGAAATACCGCGTACCATTTCTGATTGGACGCGTTTCATCTGGTCTTTGAACAGCTGCATCTCAAAATTGTGGTATTCATTCAACTGATTCGCGTATCCGGGGACGTGCTTTAATAGAGGGATCTGGTCCACGAGAAAAGAACCAGGACGTAGCACGCTTTGGAGGTTCCTGGTCGATTGTTGAATGCGGACAACCTCTGGATCGTCAGCAGCTGTCGGGGTTGACTTCCCATACGTCAAGCGCAAAATAACCGAAGCGGCATAGCTTCAAATTTTGATGTAAATTACTGAAAGGACATGCGCCAAACATGCGCTTACCGTTGCGCATGCGCTCGGTGATTCTTTGGATCGTTGAGTATATCCACGATGGCATCCTTTGCCTGCTCGAGCTGCAGGTCCTGGTAGGCCTTTATCGCCCTGGGTTGCAGGTGGGTGTGCACGACCTTCCTGAATCGACGGAACCGCTCGCCGCTGCCTATGAACAGGATCCGTAAACCTTTGGATACGAGCTCTCCGGCGGCGACGAAACGAGGACGATCTACGAGAGCACCGCCCTCCTTCTCCATGATCTCCCATGCGGCCTATTTTACAATCGTGGGATGAAACAAGAATCGGACGAGACGACACATGTTCCGTGATCAGCATACGAGACACGTTGGAAAAATGAAAATCGTACATCCACTCGTCCGATGACGACGATTACTTGGCTACCTTGGCGTAGCGTGATTACAGGGCCATATTCTGCTACCCACTCTGCGATCGTGCGTGCAATGCTTAGAAAACATGCATCAGACCAAACAACTTATGAAGACAAAGGTTGGACCATACTTTACGGCTGGAAGTGCATTTTGCCAGAACCACCGTGCTGGAGGACCCGGCGGCAGATGGACACCGCGGGTGTTGGAAGCTGGGTGATACCTCTTGTATAGGAAGGTTGCGAAAGTAGCCGCCGCCACAAGCCCGGCGAGACGACCTGCAGTAGAGAGCTGTTCAAATGCTGACAGGGACATTGAGGAGACAGTAAGTATGTGAAGAGGAGATTTCGTTTGTGCTCTCGAATGCTCACCTTGTCGGCTATATATGCAAAACCAAAGTTTCCATTTGTAACGAGAAGGGAAACGGCGCGGCCTTTCGACGGAGCGGACGGTTGACGGTGAATGACATTGGTAAAGACCACGAGGTTCATGAGTCAATCCGGATGATTGCTGAAACTTACCATTATTGGTTCAATTCTGGAAGAGATTCTCGCGTCGCTGAGGTTTTACGTGGGTGAGCCTTGTTTCAGGGCCGCCGAGTGATCGGATGTTCGCATCTTAGAACCGGAACTCGGCGTTCCTCGCGAAGCCGACCCGTTATGTAGTGGCCGCTTCACTAACCTGGGTCCGTTCGAAATGCACAACTACAGTAGAACTAACCGCCAGCTATCTCGAATTCTGAACGTCTCTGCCATTCCGGAAACGAAGTCGCGACGGCACTTCACTTGAATGGACATTTCCATTCAATGAGACGTATGCCGAAAGCACCCGCTGCTATGAATTTGGTGTGGTGTCCCGGCCTCCGCAAGCATTGCCAGCGAGGAGTCGGCGTTTGTGAAGATACGGGCCGATGTGCGCACCCTACGCGTGCATCGTATACAGCTGGGAGATTCCGTCCGTCGGTGTGGCTTAATCATATACATGTAGTCACCCCACTAATACACTGCCGCGACGAGCGCACTGCGTGCTTCTTGACCCGCATGGACACGACGACATAATTAGGCCTGAGCTAGGCACTAATTTCACCCTAGGAGATCTGAAAGAGCACCAGAAGTACGAAAGAGCAGAAGTGCTAACATGTCGGGAGAGGACGGACAAGATCCGGGAAACTCTGCAGCATAGCCTTTGCACACTAAAAAAAGGGGCCTGTCATTTAGACATTGTCAACAATAATTATCGACATCCGGTGAGAGATCTGCAGTCCAGTGACCGAGGAAAACAAGGAGAACGAGGAACGGAACTGACATCACGAGGTGCGGTGGAAATCTCCGCAAATCCAAGAGGAGATAAAATTGGGGTCAGGAATTCGGGCATCCCCGTTTGCTCCCTCTCAACGAATTTCAGTTGAAGTCTGGTAACTGAATTAGTGAGAAAAGTGCTATTCTTAATCTTCTACTATACTCGCTTTTGCAGGTATGCTAGCCATCCCCAACGAGATAGAAAAGGGAAAAAACAGAATGTGAATATAAGATACGCCAACCGCGATGTGTCGCATGATTCAAGAAAAGAAAACGATCGGCGGGTGAGTGGCGCCGTACAAAATTCATCGTCCACATTCTAGAATATAGTAGAAATTGTGACTCTAGCCATTGAAACTGCGCGGGTGTGCCGCGTTGCAGTATTCCAACCCGCTACAAACGGCGCGGTTCCTATAGGTGGTAATGCAGGGTCGAAAAGACCGAATACAGGGTGGCTGGGAGTGCGCTTGATGCCGAGCCAATGGGGTCGTGATGTACAACATGGGCGCAAGCAGCGGGTTGTGTATTGGAGAAGGGGTGAATGGATACGATAGCCCGCCCGACTATGTAAGCACGTTCGTCATCGATTCTACTAGTACTAACCCGTGATCGTTCCCTTGTTTGTATAGGGGGTTACTTGCGGGCATGGCACCCTCTCACGTGGATAAACAGTAAGGATTTAGTGACTCGATGCACGGAATCGATGCAGGTTCATCACAACCTCGTTATGACTGTCATCTGCACCAAGTACCCAAACATTTCCCATCGTACGAGGGCTGAAACGGAAAAACAAGACTTTCATCCAACCACTGCGAGTACTTTTGCTATCCAGATCGTCAGATTTGAAGATCTTTCAATTTAGTCGAACCTTGAGAAAGCCATCGAAGAGCTTTGCAGCTGGCTCAAGTGAAAGAACGTTAAGAAGCACTTTATAGTATCGGGTAACGATTTGGGGCATAATCAGGACAAGAATGAGCACTGTCATTCATCCCACCGTTCGACCGAGAATTTTCGTGTAGTGTTACTGGGTCTGACACGGTGATACGTGCATTCAACAAGTCGGCTGCTCATATGAGACAGCAGTTTGCGGTGTTATCCGTCGAGGTATCGCTGGTGAAATACAAGCGTGTTGTATGACCATAGCACAAACTTGCGTTGAAAGGATTTTGTTGATAGACTTTGATAATTGGGAATATTAGTCTATGTACAAATCAAGATAAAGAGACATGTGCACAGGTCACAACAAAGCAACGACACGCTCTTCAATCTATTCCCATTTCGACATAAACGGAACACATGCGTCGAAACGGTGAGTGCAGGAGACAGCAGGAGGATTATACTAACAACCATCTAAGCACCACTCCGGTCTTTTGGGGGTGTCACGGAAGTAGAGCCCCGGGAAGGTGCGAAAGAAACACGAACAAGTGGGCAATTAATGCTGATAGGAACCCAAAGATCAAGATTCGGATGTTGAAAGCGGCTCCTTGTCAAAGATTGTTCAACGAAATGATCCGATTAGGATTAATACTCAAATGGAGGACGCAGGCTTTGCAAGGTTCCTCGCTAACGGGAACCATATTGTGGGCGGTGGCAAGTCCGGTCTTCAACGTTGGCGGGCGGAAGATGGGAGTGCTGTGAAGAGTCCAATAGGTTTCAAGAACACCATTGTGGACATCAGCGTCTCACGAGACGGAAAGCTGATCGTTTATGGGACATCTCGTGGACATGTAGAGGTACGGGATGCAGGGAGCTTCGAACGGGTAAACGGGTTCAAGGCACACCACGACTCGCTAACTGCGATCGACATCTCACCCTGTGGGACAAAAATCGCAACTGGTGGGTCAGACGCGGAAAAAATGCGGTCCTGTTCATTCTGGTCGTGCTCAACTGGCATAATGCTTGGACCCTGCTTGAAACATCCTGACGAGGTTACTAGTGAGGCTAGTATTCTTGTGATCAAGTTTTCACCCGACGGACGTCTCTGTGCGATCGGCTGGTCGTCCTTGCCTGTTTGCGTCTATGACAGTCAATCTGGCACTCTTGTCAAGAAATTCCCGGCCAGTAAGATGCCAACTGGGACCAGTGATGGGGCCAAGATGAAACATGGTCTGTACCGTGACTCCCTCGCCTGGATGTGCGATAGCTCGCGACTATTTTATATATCCGCTGATAGCGACATTCACTGTCTCGACTTGGATTCCGAGGCGACACTCTTCAGATGGTCAATTAATCTAGCCAATTCGAGTCCTACATGCATTTCTCTGCCAAGTAACAATGCATACATCGCGGTCTCCAACAAAACATCAATCTCATTCTGGGATACTACGACACGCAAGGAAATCGGTCACCTAATCAAACATCAGGTCGATGTCTTGTCTATATCAGTCTCAGTGAACCACAACCTTGCGATCGCCGACTCTTCAGGCATCACCTTGTGGGATCTCCATGATATCCTTCCTTTTCACTACACGGATGACAAGGTAAGTGTTTTCGATGCCTCGATACATGGGATCCGTGCGAGTTCACCACAAACACCCTTTTTGGCTGGACTAGGTACTCGAATCCCAGGATACGAAAGCTGAAGAACAGCTTGATGAGGCAATTAAACCCCCTCGTGCACAACATAAATACCAAAGTGCGTCCACCTCTCCACAGATATCCAACTTTGCGAACTAAAATTCTAGCAGATCTCGAGAAAAGTGTCGAAAAACTCCAAGAAATGCTCAAGTCGTTGTGTTTGGACTTCCATTCCCAGCAAATGACTCAAGGTGTGTCTATTATCCATTGTCTTGGGTCCCTCCAAGTGAATTTTTTTTTTGGTAATTTACGCACACAAGACGAGAAAATGACTGATTTGAAGGAGGTCGTCCAAGAACTTCAAGTCGACCTGAATAATATAACAAAGTTGGTGGATAGGAGTAGTTCTAAACAGATTGCTATTGCCAAATCTGTCGATAAAACTGCTCAAGAGCTCACTGGCACCGTCCAGCTAGTGACCATTGAAGTCTCCGATACGCAGCGCCAGGAAGCCAGCAGTCTCGCCAAGATCCTCCGTGTACACCAACAGAAACATGAATGTGTAGCCCTGTTCGCGAAAGGAGACATTATTAGCGCTGCAAAGCTTCTTCTAGAAATAGAGAGGACTGCAGAAGACACGATGATATCCGATACACTCATTACGAATTGGCTCCCTGGTGAGTTTCGACGAGGCTAACTAGAGCGAGTCTGCTTACCCAAGTAATTCACCAATCAGACTTCATGGACGAATGCGCCACGGCTCTGGAAAATATTGAAGACTGAAGCTCCTGCTGGTCTTTCGGGCCAGATCTCGTTTGACTCTCAAAGATTCCCAGCATGATCTTCGTGACACAAACTGTACAGAACGTATGTGTAGCATCAAATCGCTCTGGTTTCCTTTTGGATTGGATACACTGTTATCATTTGGCATACTATGATACAACTTCTTTGTCCTTTTTGTCTACCACTTGCAAGCCTCGTAATCGGCCGGTATATCTCTTGTCGTCTCCGCAATCGTCCCAAGAACGTGATCCCCTCTTGTATTAACAAAGTAGATACAGTGCAGCGCGGTCTAAGAAACGTGGGTCAGATGCTATCACCACTTCAAAATGCGATGCCAAAAATGCAGCTTCTTGCACTGACTAAAGTCTCAAGACAATTGAGGGAAGATACAACACGAGCCTCACAAGGCTTGCCACCATTGCTTCCTTCTCGAGAGTAAGTGCAAATGCTTCCGTGGGACTACCATTCATTAAGAAGGCGTTTGTTCCCCATCACT
>JBBPKO010000018.1:8248-44099 GCA_038089295.1 Xerocomus amazonicus
TCGTCTTTCGTTTGATCGCGACGGAGATTTCAGCACGTTCGAGGCATGTATTATGACCATTGAGCGTGTGCATCATGCATATTTGTGGCGTTTCCATTACACAGACCACCATACGCGTACTGGGAGGCCTGTTGGCTGCATACCACCTTTCAGAGGAGGATCCCATTTTCCTTGAGAAAGCCCAAGATCTCGGAAACCGTATCCTTCCTGTGTTTGAAACCCCTTCGGGCCTCCCACTTTCCTCGGTCAATTTGCAACGTCAAGAAGGCGTGCCCGACCGCGATAATAACGGCCTCGTCAGTACTGCGGAAGCTGCGACCTTACAGCTCGAATTTCGCTATCTCTCTCATCTCACTGGCGAAGATTCATATTGGGAAAAGGTAGAGGAGGTGCGTGTCCATATACCTGGAAAGAGTTCACCGTTCCCACCATGACAGGTCATGACCGTCCTCAAAGCAGCCAGACTTCCTCATGGTCTCGCACCCATCTTTATCGAGTATGTACTGTAGATGGCCTTGAGAAGGTTACTCTAATCTCCGTTTCTACCGTCAGTCCGCAAAATGGTCGTTACCGAACTGCATCTATACGCCTTGGTTCCCGCGGAGATTCGTATTACGAATATCTACTGTTAGTCCTCTGTCTTGTGTTGCAAATTCAGTGTAAATTCTCGATCTTTTTCGTTCAGGAAACAGTATCTCCAGACTGTAAGTTCCTAAATCAACGCTCGTCAGCCTTGTGAAGAAACTATTTCACAGAATCAAAGTGAAGTATCATACCGCGAAGTGGGTTCCCGCATGCTTAGATCAATTGACGAACCGTTTGGCGTACTCACACAATTGAAAGGTGTATGATCATGCGATGACAGGCGTCCATGATCATCTCGTACAAAAGAGTGTTTCCGGCAAGCTGGTCTATACCGCCGAACTCAACCCCAGACGTCGACAGAGTAACATGTTCGTGGGCGGCCAGCACGCTCCAACTTCCTTTGAGTTCTCATTATTGTTTATCGAACAGGGATTGGGAACTTGTTCCGAAGCAAGATCATCTTGTGTGTTTCTTGGGTGGCTCACTCATGCTGGGCGCGACAACGGCTGGAGCACTCGTGGACACCGTCTCTGTCCCCCCATTACCACGTGAACTGTCAGAGCAGGGCAAGCGTGATTGGCACACGGGCGTAGAGCTTGTGAAAACATGTATGGCCACTCATGATACCCAGACGTATGTCACGTCTTTCCTTGCTGTCTCCTTGGTTATCGATCTTTTTAGTGGACTCGCTGCAGAGATTGTACACTTTCGTACTCCAGGAGACAAGGTCGTGGACTGGGCAGGTCGGACAGACTGGTACATCAAAGGATCACAGTGAGGGGCAAGACCTGTGCGGTGACTCCAAGGCTTACCCCGACAGACCAGACAGAACGCCTTCCCTGGATGCGCGATACATTTTGCGGTTTGTCTCATTGCCCTTGATCAACACAGTACAAACTCTGACGTGTCTCATTAGTCCAGAAACAGTAGAATCTCTCTTCCTCGCCTTCCGGCTCACGGGTGATCCGTCATATCGTGATCAAGGATGGGCTATTTTCCAAGCAATCGAGAAGCACTGCAGAGTTCCCACCGGTGGCTTTGCCGGCTTGAAGAATGTAGATCAAGTCCCTGCCCAACAAGAGGACAAGATGGAAACGTTCCTGATGGTAAGTCCCACTCCTCGTTGCTCGGAATCCGACGTAACGTACACTCCCGCCTCAATCCAACATTTTGAATCCGAAGAGTGAAACGCTCAAGTACCTGTACCTACTGTTTTCGGACGCTAGCGTTCTTCCATTAAACGGTGACGTATCTTCTGTCTCCACGCGGTTACCTGTACCTGACACGTCGACCACGTCAGAATACGTCTTCAATACCGAGGTAATTTGCGCTAGCCTCCCCTTCCCTCTCAAGATGGCTGACACCCGGATTTCCACAGGCCCACCCTTTCCCTATCTTTGCCCCCACGATCCACACGGGATTCTCGTGAACGGGCTGTTTCACATGCGCTTGTCTCTGCCACTCGATCTGTAATCCACCTTTAATACCATATTCCAAAATGTGATTATTGCATTCCATGGATAATGGCCGCGGGGTTGTTGGATCAACGTACGGCAGCGGGCAGCGTCCACTCTTTCTCGCTTTATTTTCATTGTGTCGTAATCTTCATAATAATTCGGTCCAGCGGATTGATTCATTGATGTCAATGCGTGACGGGATACCGGCGTCGGGCCTCCGCAGGTCCACAGATGTTGTCACGGCGGTGATGCCATACATCCCACACGCAATCATCCAAGACCAACAAAACCAAGCACAATTTAATGCTGGAAAACGACTATAAGAAGCTAAGCGGTTGAAATTAGTGAAGACGAATATAGTCTACCATTCGTAGCGAGCGTATAAGAGACAGGGAAGAAAAATAAAATCCAAAATGAAAGTTGTATTGGGAACGTCGTAGCAAAGCAGGTGAGTCGATATACCCATGGTGACAATCATATTTGAAATCGTTCGCCCGAGAGAGCGGTGGAAGAGGTACGCTCACATCGCATTGGCGACGGCTTGCGCATAGGATTTACCCTTCCAGGTGGGTCCATCATTGAGACTCGCACGGGTAATGTACTCCCACGGCTCATCATCATCCAGTGCGATAACGGCCCGAAGTGGTGGGATCACTTCGAAATCGAGCTCTGTGACACGAACGATATCAGCAACGTTGAAAGAAAGGACAGTAATGTGTCAACTACTCACGTTTCGCCTTGGGTCGGCGCGGCTTCGAAATGAGATCACCTAGCGTGAGCAACGTGAACGAGCTTGTGTTCCCTCTCGGCGGTGCTGCATCGCACTCCTGCACCTGTACTTGTCCGTTCTCATGCTCAGAGTGCGCGTGCACGGGCGTTCCCGGCCCGACGTCTTGGGCAGGCGACGCCGCAGTCGCCGAAAACAGCTCCTCGGGGGGCTCCTCCCCGTCCCAGCTCTCCATGCTGAGCCTCCGAACAAGCTTTGCACCGTGCGGCACTTTGAGACCCAGCGCTCGCGTGGTGGAAGCCTTCTCCTTGCGCTCCATGGCAAGTGCATGGTCTCGTCGCTCCTTGGTACGATGACGGGCGTGTTCATGAGCGCGCACTTCCTTGTCAGGGGCGCCCTCGTTCAGGCGGGTACCCGGGGCATCATGAAGAGATTGGGTGGTCTTGGTAAGTGATGTAGTAGGCATGAGAGAGAGCAGAATGGGGTGTATCGCATTTATATAGGCTGTTCAAGGTGGCGTGATGAGTATATGGCGCGGGAACAGGGCAAGGAGCCGAGCAGGTTAGTTCGCCTGATAAGCTATACGTCCATCGATTACCAAAAGGCAAAGCAGATACACAATGCCAGTGGCGCCGTTCCTAATCATTCCGAGTCACATAGGGTAAAAGCACTACAGCTTTGACATGTCAGACAATCAAGCAACGACACAGAACGTAAAAGGCGACTTGATTAAAGCATGTGAATGTTTGCGTTATCTTATCAGGCAGAATGAAGCAAACATTTACCCTGGCTCGCATTCACGACTGCGATTCGTCAGTACTTGTACAATAAGCATAACACATACATCTAATGGACCGTGCGCTCGAAGTAATCCAGAGTTCAAGGGACGCCGAATTTGGGTAATTTACATCTTTCACTTTTTCAGCAGAGCGGGAGGTTCCAAACCGGCAGATAACCCCTTGCCTCCAGCGTAGGACGCACCCGTTCCATGGAGCTCCTCCCTGAAAAAATACTGAACATGGTGCTGACAAGGGGACACATCGAGCTTACTCAATGCGAAGGAGCGCGTTGTATTTCGCAACGCGCTCGCTTCGTGCCGGCGCTCCAGTCTTGATTTGACCGGTTCCGAGTGCAACGACTAGGTCGGCGATAATAGTGTTCTCGGTCTCCCCACTGCGATGGGAGACCATAACACCCCAACCGTCCGACTGGGCAAGTTGTGCACTGAAATCCAAATCCAATAAATATAACACAGGGATAGAAACCGCTATGACGTACGCTTGAATAGACTCGGAAATAGTGCCGATCTGGTTGATCTAACAAACCATGCTGTCGGTGTTCCTCCGTCATGTATATCACTAAATCACCAACCTTGAGAAGCAAGCCATTGCAAGCCTTCTTTTTGATAGCCTCGCCGATACGCAGAGGGTTAGTGACAGTCAAGTCATCACCAACGATCTGAACTTTGCTCTGCTTCGTAAAGTAAGCCCATGAACTCCAATCGTCCTGATCGAATGGGTCCTCGATAGAAACAATGGGGTACTTTTTCACATAATCAAGGTACAGATCGGCCAGTTCTGTCCCAGACAACCACTTCTGGGGGTCAGAGTTGGGGTTCTTGAAATCCAGATCGTATTTGCCATCCTTATAGAATTCGGATGAAGCGACATCGAGAGCGATTTTGACTTTTCCTTCATATCCCGCCTTTTTGATTGCCTCACTCAGAAGCTCAAGTGCTTCCTCGGCGTTACCCACATTAGGAGCGAAACCTCCCTCATCGCCAACGTTGACAGCTGATGAAGACAAAATAGGTAAGCAAGGTTAATTAAGTCCATGTGAAGCATTTACCGTCGATACCGTATTTGCCGCTGATAACCTTCTTCAAAGTGTGGTATGTTTCCGTACCAATCTTCAAGGACTCGGTGAATGTTGCGGCACCAATCGGAAGGAGCATGAACTCCTGGAAAGCGAGCTTGTTTCCAGCATGGGAACCGCCATTGATAACATTTAGGGCCGGGCAAGGAAGAACATAGGGTGGCTTGACGCCAGCAAGCTCGGCCAAATGTTGGTACACGGGAACACCCTTCTCGGCGGCGCCAGCCTCAACGACTGCGATAGAGATACCGAGGATGGCATTAGCGCCATATTTGCCCTTGTTCGGAGTACCATCTAATTTAATCAGGAGATCATCGACTTCCTTTTGTTGAGTAACCTTGAGGCCAGATTTAATCAACTCAGGGCCGAGAGTGTTGTTGACATTTGCAACAGCTTTGCTAACACCTGTGAGAGACAGGGGTAATGGTACCATTTAGGAACGTAGATTGTGTTCGGCCTACCTTTCCCGACATAGTTGGCCTTGTCGCCATCACGAAGCTCGACAGCCTCGTGGATCCCAGTGGATGCACCAGAGGGAACAGCGGCACGGAAACGTCCTGCAAGGTACATTAGCCGGGTCTAATTCGTTCTCAGGTATGATGATCACCTTTCTCAGTGTAGAGATCGACTTCGACAGTCGGGTTTCCGCGAGAGTCGAAGATCTGAACGGCAGCGCCTCAGTACACCAGCTGAAACAGGATGTATGCAGCTGTAGCTTACTTGGCGGGCGTGAACTTTGGTGATGGACATGGTTGGGAAAGCAAAGATGCAAAATTGTCAGCCACGATCATTCTCTTATAGGGACAACGCAATCGTCGTGGGAAACTGATTATCGTCCGCACCAAGTCCAAATGCTTTGTGCGCCTGACCGGAAAGGTAGAAAAGACTCATGAAACAATCAGCCAACGACCGGTTACCACGGCGGGAGGAATCGCGCTCGACGCATATATTTTTGTATATCCCAAAGCTTTGGATTTTCAGTGCGAGTATGGCAGTGCACTTCAAACGAGGTCCAGAACGGTACTGTTAGCAACCTGTCTAACGACGCTTCCGACCCTCGCCTTTCTTGCCAGCCGGTAATGACTTGAGCAGTGCGGCCTTTCCACGGTGTTTATTCTTGACGTTTGTGTGCGTGTAAAAGTTCTCAGCTCTTTTCTGCCGCAGGTGTAAATAGGACATGAATGCAGAATGAGAAACAGGGTACCTTGCTGGTTTTCATTCGGGGCACTTTCTTGGGAACCACAAGAGGCTCTTCATCCAAAGACAAGTCCTCTACCGTATAACACGATCAGTGAATGAGAATGACCCATTGCAAGACAGTCTACCTTTGGCAGATTGTACAGCTGTGCTGGGCATGGTACCGTCCATATTTTGGTGACCCTCCTCCTTGAACACGTCATTCCATGACAGTTCCGGATCGGCTTCAACATCGGATGTACCCTCCGATGCCCGTTGTTCCTCGATAGCAGAATCCCCATCCGACAAAGCCTCTTCGTTAGCTCCGATATCGCCCTCCACCGACCGCATGTCCTCGGCGAGGAAAGCATTTTTCTGTATAATCGACTTGAGATTCTGCCTGACACTCACGATCTCGTTTTCTTCTTCTTCCGCTACTGTCCTCGCCTTGCCTTTACCTTCTGATTTAACTCCAACTCTGTTGAGTTCCTCAGGTCGTTCAGGCGGTGGGACAAAAAATGGTATGCGACCCCGGACCCAGTCGGTCAGCATGATCTTAGCGACACCATCGACGTCCGGTTCTCCGCCTTTGAGAAGTCGACCCTTCATCTTTGCCAGTGTATTCAAAAACTGTTCAGGGTCCCACCCACGGGTCGCGTCGTGCGGATCAGGAAGGGGAACATCATATGTTCGGGAAAGATAAAGCGGTTTTACACGTTCCATTAGAGCGGGAATATGGTCAGATGGCGTGGGTAAAGCCTCAACCCGCACCACGCCTTTGAGAACCGTCGAGGTTTGTGAATCATGTGCAGATGCGGGTACAATTCCAGGGCAGTCGATCAGATAGATCCGCCGAGTTAGTGTGATGTATTGCCAGACCTAAAAAAGAAAAGATTCACGTAATGTTTAGCCGAGATACTAGAAGAAATGACCAACTTTCGTTTCTCCTGGAATTGGTGCGACACGACAGACCTTTCCACTTTTGAGGGTATTTATTACACTACTCTTACCAACGTTGGGGTAGCCAACAAAGCCTACGGAAATTTGCTTCTTGTCCGAATGAAGCTGTGAGAACTGGCGAAGGAGTTGTATGAGAGAACCCTTTCCGAAGGAGTGATTAGGCGATGCATGAAAAGCGATTGTAGGGTATCTTGGGGTAAGGTGTTGTATGTATCTTGCCTAGAAAGAAAAGGTCAACTTTTTCGATCAATGCCAACAAACACTCGAACGCTTACGGTAACCCAATTGGGTACTAGATCGCACTTATTGATAACCAAGACAACTTGCTTGTGTGCCTTTTCCTTCTTCAAGTAGTCTAGTACCGACTCGCACATGGTACCAAGCGGATCGCGGGCATCCAAGATGTGCAAGACGACATCTGAAGAATCTATCACTTTGTATAATTCTCCATATATGCGCCGTGAGGTCCCTTTTGAGAATATCGGTTCGATGTAATCGGCATGCACCGGTTCGAATTCTCCAGAAAGAACTTGCTGCGGATTTTCTGTAGGCTTTGTTAACGCAGAAGACGCAAAAGGAGATTGATATACCTGAAGAACTGACTGGGGGATCCTCTGATTGTTCTGCTGCTGCCGTGCCGAGTTTACTGAGCTCTTCGAACGTTCCAACGTCGAGCCTTGGTCTCTTCCGTTGTGCCTTGGGGCCAAATGTCTCACTAAACGGCTCCGTTTCAACGATATGTGACCGCTATGTGTTAATGTGTTCAACCCATGTAGGTGGACCGTAGAGAAAGCTCACCTTGCGAACATTCGGGTTAACTGCGTCGTCCAGAAGCGCCATGGGAAGCTTATTTCGGCGCAAAAGAACTGAATACGGGTCATGCCTTCTAGTGGAAAGACTCGACCTGAAGTGATCAAGCGCAGTTTGTGAAATCACCCGTGTGTTACCTTGGCAATTTTTATCCATTCACTCTCAGTGATAGCAAGACCAATCTAGTGTTTGAACACGCACCAAACCATCGCCTATCAGGTTGAACGCGCCCTGGTTTGGCTTCGCTTTCTCCCTTCTGGAAAGCGGCAGCCTTGATAATGTTTCCGTCCTTGTCCCGAACCGCCTTTCCACCTGTGAGCATCTTCGCTCGGGCGACTTGCTTTGCATTGCGATAAAAGTTCTCTCCTTTGGCTTTTTTAAGAAATACGTCCTTGGAAGAGGAAGAGCGCGTTTTAGATGGAGACACTGCTGCACGTTTCTTTGTCGATGCCATCGTACGAGCAGGGAGTGATTCAGAGACTTGTTATGCTTTCCCACGCGCACTTTTGCCCAATCCTTCCATTAACATGAGACGCAAAGAAGCAGAAGAGGATCTTTCCACAAGGTATATCCTAGCAGATGAAGCAGAAAGAACAATCTACATGCATCAGATTTGGATCAGACATCCTATGATGTGATCATTTGTCCTGTACGACGTTCTTTCAATTCCAGTAACAACCAGTCGCACAAACATGAGGGCTGTGGCCTGGGGGTGCGAGCGTGCCATCCATGCTTGGACCACTCAGTGAGTTACACAAGAATCTTCCATTCAAGTCAAATTCCCCGTTGAGATGGTACCAACCTATACACAGTAACTATGCTCAGCAGCTCCGACTCTGCTACCGTCACTGGATGCTGGGTGGGTATCAAATACCTTGACAAAGCCTACCTAGAGACAATCTCTCCAGACTCTAGGCAGAAGCTTGATCAGTGCCTTTGATGACACTGCTTGCACTGGGTGGGGGTCCTTTCAGCCCAGTGTTCAGCACATCATTGGATAGGCACATTTCGTCCGTACCAGAGGAGCAGCTTCTGCTGGAAGAGGTGTTGATGGATGGAACCGTGTGCGATGCCTACCTGGTCTGGTTGGGGGCAAGCAATTGAACGCCTTTTTCTACCCAGACAATATACTTGTAACTCGCAGTCTGGTTGAAGAGGGAGGGCTCGTCGGGGTGAAGATCATAGCAGCAAAGTAGAAAATGTGAGAGCCACTTGCTGATGTGGACAGAGCACAACTTGGGCAGAGATACTGACAGGCAAGACGAAGATTGTGTTAAACGAGATGCTTCTGGACCAGGAGCACACAGATACAAAGGCGCTAGATACATGGGAGTATGTTCCAGATTGATGTCGACATGCCGTGTCCTGCAAAAGCGTCGATACGACACTTCCTAGTCTGGTGAATGCTCTTGAGAGGACAGGACTTGAAAGGTAAAGTCACTGGCACTGTCATCGACGGTAGAGTGGTCTACATCGCGCAGCGTGGCATTCTCCCTTGAGAAAAAAAGAGAGAGAGAGAAGACAGTGCTTATATACTTTTGCTGAAATTTCTCACGGTGCTCCGACAAGGCCTACCGCACACCCAAGTTTTGTTCTGCTATTCCATGCTCAGGTCCTGTATTACCCAAGGTGAGTCATCACGGTCAACATGAGAGACATCCTTATTGATTACTCGTCTAGCTTCTCGCCGTCGTGCATCCTCAAGCCGGGCGGAACTGCACATCTCTGCCGTCTGTCGAGCTAGACCCCAAGCTTCAAAGAAAACGGTTTCGAAGCTACAGGCCAAGGTAGATCGCAAACACGCCAAAGATGCAAACCGTCTCTACGTCGTCCTCGGTTCTGAGTACAACAAGGAGGACAAATGGATAAGATGTGACCTTCAAAAGACCATCTTAACTCAAGACGCTGTGCACGCCCCAGACTCGGAACCTCGCATTTTACATCTTCCTGAGGGAGAGGTGCACATGCCGGCCAATCTCAGCTTTGGGATCGAGGGGGGAGAAGAAAAGAAACTGCTTTTCGAGGTTCTGCCTACCTTGACAGTTCAGAGGGACGTGTCCACATTCGATGGTGATACTGTAGAGCGCACGAAAGCAGCCATGAAAGAAGAGGTGCAGAAGGCTAACATGTTCTCCCGACTAGTAGACCTTAGGAACGCAAATGCAAAAGGTCTCGCCTATGAGAATCGAAGACGCATCATTGCAGCCTTTTCGACACCCGAGCAACCAAACGACACAGGTCGGCCGGAGGTACAAGGTACAAGTTCAACTTTCATACCCTATTTTGACGTTTACCCGATTGTCCGACAGCCGCGCTGATGACATTTCGGGTCCGTAATCTGTGGTCCCATCTACTTCAATTCCGAAAGGATGTAGCAAACCGGAGAGCCTTGCGCCAACTTATTCACGATCGAGCCAAAGTCCTTCGATATCTTAAGCGTCTAGACCGGGATCGTTACGAGGCAATTCTTCCGCGATTGGGTCTAGACAAGGGGAGTGTGGAAGGGGAGTTGGTAATCTAGCTCGACCATTTACTCGGGATACGATGAGTAGTGGAAACATTTCGTATCAGGTTTTCCTGGATCAATCTTTGAACGCTAAATTGCTATATAATGGGATCCTTTGCGAAGTTCAGAGCACCTCATCTTGATGGACGTTAATAATACATTGGACATTGGGGACATACAAGGGGACCTCAAAAACACACAAAAAGACTTCTATTTATCCTTTAGCTTATTTTCTCTGATTGATGTGAAAGAAATCTAGAACCAGGAATCAGGCAGAAAGCCTTAGCAAAGTTGGCATTATATGCAACTATGACAGCATTTCCAATATAGACTTAGCGCAACGGGGGTAGGTACAGTAACAAAATATCAAGAACATAATTTACAACGGACTGCAAGGTTCAACTCATCATGAGATCGTCAGAATCAAACCAATCTCGAAAATCAAGTTCCAAACAAGGGCAACACGGGTCTATGGGACTAGCTACGTGGTCTGGTCTCTCCAAGGCGAGAATAATCTTTAGGCAGGGTGTGCGAGTCTGACGACCCTGGGGAGCTTCGTAGTCTCCATAATAATCTTGGTTTTCTTGAGGATCCGAGATTCCGTGTCTGGGAAACACATGCTCAGACACTCCGGTATGCGCTGTATGAACGACGTCTAACTTACGAAAGACTAAGGTGAACCTTCATATTAGAAATTTCCCTGCACTCTGATTCGTCTGGGAGATCCAAACAGTGCGCACAAAGCCACACCGCTTCCTCAGTGGAATCAAACATTTCATCCATGAAGCTTTGAAACGAGAGGGGCGAACCATTTACGTGATTGCATCCCTTGATATCCACAATGTCCTGCACAAGGTCATCTTCAATCAACTTCCACTTAATATCTGTCCTGCCTGGATGAGCACGACAATTGTGGGCGACCTAACCATGCGTCAATCAAGGCACGGCAAGGGTTAAAGAACTCACCGCGTTACGCCAACTAAACACAGACGCTTCAGCTTTGTCCAACTCGTCATGCGACCAATGAAGACATTCGAGACAAGCTAGCCGGTGATTCAGTTCGTCCATCTCAACAGCCGTCATCGCCTCAGGGTCTAGGCCACATGCCACGATGACATTTGCAGCCATCCGGCTGGCCTTTTCGTCGACCTGCAGGAGATGACCATTCCACCGAGTACGATTGCCCGCCGTGTTATATTGCTTGGTAGGATCCTCACTAGGATGATCCCAGCTGAATCCATGTTGCTTTGTCAAACAATGGTGTCCCAGAACCTTAGGGAAAAACAGAGGATTCGACCTCATACGCGGACGAGGGCCAAAACCGAAATTGAATGGATCAAACAAGTCATCTTCTGACGAAGTAGAGTCGGTGTCAGAGCTGGAATCAGCACCGTAAAGACCATATGAGATACCAAACCGAGGGTTGCAGCTTTTGCAATTAAAGACCATAGTAGCCAACGAAAGATTTTGAGCGATCTGAAAGTCATCCGGAGTGGATGGCTCGACAGCCTTGGCCTTCCCTTTGCCAGCGTGGTCTGGAGAAGATGAACTCGTAGGGCCACCCACTAATGTAGAACTTGCGGTTTTGCCCTGAGGGTGCTGAGTGTGGGAGTGCAGAGAATCCTTGACTTTTTGGACAAGATCTCCAAGAATTCGAGCACGCCATTCACCAACAAGGTCATTCATCTTCTCCACGACTGGGGTAAATGTTTCTTGGGTTACCTGAATCTCGGTAGGGAGCTCAAGGATTTCCGAAACCTGAGGGATGGAACAGAAGTCCACAGGCTCGGGCATCACGTCCGCAAAAGGGAGGCGCGAAATCTTGTAAGCACGAAGGATAGATACCGCAATCCTCTTGCGTGTAATGACCAGAGCCTTGCGCTCACGCTCGAGACGTTGAGTTTTCAACTGTTCCATGTGATTGACCATCACATTCTGAATGTTAGCCCAAACTAGACCAAATGAGACAGATTGAGTCACTAAATGCGAGGTGTACCTACTACGAGACGTCAAGCGGGCCGGTTTCTTGACGAGTGCATGATGAGACAAATCATCACAAGAAGGAATGCGCTCGATCTCAGGTCCCCAACCAAGTTCGGTTAACTTCTGGATGATACTGTGTGGCCTATTTAACTCGCTCTGGTGGGGGTGGACGGGGGTGGACTCACCCCTCTTTTCTTTCGCGTCGGAGATCGTCAAGGTGCTCCGAGCGATTTTTGGCCCGGTTAGCAGCCCATGCTTCGAGCAGAGCACCGTGCTGTCACATACTCATCATGAACGACCCCACAGCAGACACGTGGGGTTTGAATTACCTTTTCCATCTGAATGACCAAAGCTTGGCGTTCTTTAACAAACTTGTCAAGCTCCTCAGAGTCAGAAAAAGTTGCCCTCTTCGACTGAAACTCCTGCAGGTCATTGAAATAGTACGACGGGCATCCTCGTTCTGCCAGAAATCAGTGTGCATAAGAAAACAGAGAGCTAAACTTGCTCACTGCCATATTTACTGGGGACACATCTATATGCGGACCCCCCGAAAAGCGATTGCTCTCCAACCATGCTATGACAGCGATGTAAATAAAATAAGCTGGCAGGACATCACTACTCACCATGCTTTAGCGCATTTGGCACAGATACGCCGCGCAATCCGCCAGTCAACTGATCGAATGTTTGGAGACAAGCATTCCTAGGGCGTAATCAAGGACTGATGGCAAGGTAGGAAGAGCAGATCTAACATGACAATGTGTATCAAAGACAAGATTTGCAAACTGGGGTTCGCTCATATAGGGAGGACAATCGGGCAAGTAAGGCACATTTTTGCGAGCAGCTATCCAGATCGAAACGGATGAACGATGCATAAGCATCCGTCTAAATTGTTTGGTAGTGCGTGCAAGACGCAACACATCCAATGGCATGAGATGCCCAAGTATCTAGGTTGCCAACAGTCTGCGCAGCACCCACTTAGAATGAGTCAGGGGCATACCTCAAATAAGATATCCATGGGCATTTCCATAAGGCCGGCAAGTCTGCCTGTAACCCGACTCCATAGGGGTTTCTTAGCTTTGACTGGATCAGCCTGAGAGGTCTCAGTGTCATCGGGCCCATCCGAGAAACGTTTCCTCTTCCTGGAGGCTGACTTGATAACATCAGCAGCAACTGCATGCTTCGTGTGGTTATCGTCTGGGGTTTGTGCGGACTCGGAAATGTGAGAATGACCCCGTTTCCTGGGAGCCATCAGGAGCTGCGATGGTATCTCCAGAACTCTGACCCTAATGTGATGGTGGTAGGGAAGAAGGAAGTGTCCGAGCGGAACCCAATTTACGGAGGGACACCCGCACTGAGTTTACCTGGCGGCAACTTCCGGTAGGAAGCGCGTCCGACTAGCACGTGCAACGAGAACACGATTGTGGTGCGTTGACCACTTGCCAGGACGAGTAGAGCTCATCGACAATGGCGACGGTGAACATACAGCAGTTACTGCTCAATACGCTTTCCACCGATGCAAACATCAGGATCGCAGCCGAGCTCAAGCTTTCCGAAGTACTTCAACACCCAGGCAAGTCTCATCGCGACTGACACGCCCTCATCGGATGTCATCTTGACGCGTGTTTAGAGGCAGGGTTGGCACTCTCCCAACTTGCACTCTCCCAAAATGTGGAAATTTCTCTTCGGCAGATGAGTCTTTGCTTGCGTCTTCATTCCCGAGACCGCGCCTGACGGTCGCGTCTCCTATACTCTGCAAGCATTATTCTCAGAAAATATATCATCGAGCGATGGTCCCCTTATTTCCCCCAGTTTAGAGGAAACGCTCCACCTGTCGAGGTAGATCTGTTCTCCTTACACCTAATCTTGACTGACACATCTGCAGATAAAGGCGCAGATCCGTCAAGCCATCTTCAACGGACTTTCGGATCCAGATCGAAAAATAAGATCATTGAGTGTCTGTAGTCACGGTGCTTCGTTGGTCATCGATTTGACGCCACAATACAGGCACACGTGCTATCCTCAATTGCTTCCTGTGATTGGCCGGATGAATATCCGGACCTGCTCAGTGCCCTCATTGAACTAATTTCATCCACCTCGCCCGACTCTGTCCATGGCGCAATGCAAGTATTAACCGAGTTCATCAAGTCAGAACTTACGGAAGACCAAATTCTACCTGTGCTCCGCCAATTGTTACCGGTGCTCCTTGCCATCTTAAATGATGCGCAGGTAAAATCCATCCTTCTGATCGTTTCTATTGTTTAAAATTCGCACAGAAACACAGTCCCTTGACCCGTTCACGAAGTGTGTCCGTCTTCAGTCAATGCGTTACTGCACTCTACATGGTCAAGGAACAACATCCCCAAGCTGTGAAAGAGGCCACAGAGAACATTCTCCCAGTTTGGCTTGACACATTCAAGGAAATTCTAGGACATCCGGTCAATGATACGTTGAATCAATTCACTTGGGATAGTCTGACTGTTAGAATTCAAGTTTTCAAAGTGAGCCTATAGGCGAGGACAGAAATACGTAATCACTGACAACCCATGTTTTCAGGCATTAGATATCATCCACACTGCATTCCCCCGCGGTTTGAAAGCCTACATTGAATTGTTTTTGGATTCTTCGCTCTCTCACCTTCAGGGCATATTCCCTGCCTATGAGGTATATTACATCAATGCGACTGAATCTGTTCCTGGGTCAACTGAAGATGAGGCTGTTGAACTTCCCCATCTTATCTGCCCCTTGTTTGACCTCGTTTCCAATATTGTGCGCGGAGGAAGGGCGAAACAGTGGCTCGACTCTCAAAACCAACTCCACAATCTCACCAATCTAGTTGGTGTAATCTTTCGATTTGCTCAGATGACCACGGAAGACGTGAGTGCCTTAGTTTCTGCAACATGAGAATTAATATCGACTGATCGTGTACAGGAGGAGACTTGGGCAACAAATGCGAATGCTTTCGTTGCCCAAGAGGAGGACGAAACAGAAACTTATGGCGTTCGGATCGCAGGATTTGGATTATTGAACGTGGGAGACTTATCCTGCCTTCACCGAATTGATGTGACAGTCGTATGTAGACTATCTTGGGCCGCTCACCAGCAGAGGCTTGTATCACATCCCAGGAAAATCTGCAGCAAATTATAAGCTCAAGTCAAACCACCCGGGAAGCCCGGTCGTCATCATGGCCAGTGTACTTCGGTGGTCCCGGAATGAAGGACTCATTCATGACGATAGGTGGAAGCCCTTGGAAGCTGGCCTCGCGGCCATTGGATCCCAAGCAAATGACGTTCTCGAATGCATTGAGGAGGCACAGGAGTCCGGACGTCAAAAACCCCTTGATATCGAGCAGCTGCTCGCGAGTGTCATACCCTCTCTCCTTAATCAAACTGGTTCGTAGATGTGTCTTTATTTTACCTCCTACTCATGTTATCTGCAAGAAACCCCATTCCTACAAGGACGAGGGTTCGTTTTCGCGAGTCAGTTTGCCAAGCTGTTGCCCTTGCAGATGGCCGGACAGTACCTTGAGACAGCGATGCATGTCATCGAATCCACTACTTCTAGTATGCCCGTCAAGCTTTCTGCTGTGAAAGCGGTACACAAGTAAAGCAAATCCTGCGTTTGACCGTTCGTCAGGCTCATCTGAATCTGTCCAGTTTCTGTCAAGGAGCAGAGGATTCTGCTTTGAAGCCATACGTAGCCAGGATCGCCCAGGATCTTGGTCCCTTCTTACTGTTGACTACGGAAGACACACTATCCTTGGTTCTGAGTACTATGTCGGTGGTGCTTGACATTGACAAGGCATCGTGGCTTACGATGGACTTGGCAAACTCGCTTGTGCTTGCAACCCTGGAAGTATGGACAAAGAATAACAAAGGTTTGTCCAGATAAACAAAAACTGCACATGAAATAACGATCCTATCATAAGATCCCATTTTCCTCTCAATTTTCACTGATATCCTTGCCTCGCTTGCAAAATCGTCCGCTCCTGGCGTGTACGAGACCGTCGTAAAACAAGCACTACCAACCCTCTGCACTGCGATTACAACGGCAAAGCAAGAGGAAACATGGATTACTGGCTCAGCGATTGATCTTGTTTCGAGTCTCATCCGCGGGGCTCCAGAAAGTGGTCTCGGGGATGGTTTCTTTGCGCTTCTCGCCCCGAGTCTTTTTGTTTGCCTCAGCAGTGCTGAGGACAGAGATGTGTTGCAGGTGTGTGATTTCTCACTCAGCTGGCGGATAATTCATGCTTTGTGGATACTAGAATGGGGTTGTTTGTCTCACCTTAATTGTTCGGAAAGATTGTTCTCAAATTCAATCATGGCGTGATCCTTCCGGACAATCCGGCCTCGGACACATCCTAAAGTTGATCGCCAAGCTCTTACAGAATGAGGACGAGTCAGGTGGTCTTGTCATCGGCGACTTGATTATCCACGTCCTGCGTCGAGCAGGCGATTCGGTGCTCCCTGTGCTTCCGGAACTTCTTCACGCGATGGTTGAGCGCATGCTTACTGCCAAGACAGCCACATTCTTGCAGAGTCTCATCATTCCATTTGTGTTCTTGATACACAATCAAGCGAATACAGTACTGGAGATGCTTGAATCAACAATCACCCGAAGTCGCACCGGTCTTGACATCCTGATTCAAACGTGGTGTGAGAATGCAGAGACATTCCAAGGTTACTGGCCAACAAGGATCAGCATTCTCACTTTGTCTCAGCTCTATGCATCTGGCCGCCCCAGTTTGCAGAATCTGCTAGTCAAGGGGGATATCATCATCAAGCCTGAAACAAAGAACGGTGAGTACACTCGCTTAGTCTGAGCCAGATCGTTGGGTAGGTTTTGACGGACAACCATTGCAATGGCGCCGTGACAGTCATTATGACGAGATCGCGGACAAAGACAAGTAGGTATATTTTCTCTCACCCGCTTGCGTCTCTTCAGACATCAGCCAGAGTGCGGTTCTTACCCGTTAATTTCTCGACCACTTAGGCCCCCATGAGTTCACATCTGTGACCTTCCCTGTCAAAGTACTGAAGTTACTGGTACACGATCTCCGTTCGAAAACCGAATCGGTCTCTTTCCCCGGTGGGGAGGGTTTCGTAGATAGTGACGACGAGGACGAAGAGTGGACAGAGGAAGAGCAACAACATCAAGGCCTCAAAGCAGACGAATTTGCCTTCCTCTCGGAGATGCTGGGCCCACGCGGTGTCAATCTCGATAACGACGACATTCTTGATGACAACGATGACGAAGACCTCAAGAACGACCCTATCTCTCAGATTGATATGAAGGTTGTGACCTATTTATTTGGGCTCGTAGGACAATGCTGATGCTGATGTAGGACCACATCATCACATTCTTCAAAGACTGTGCGACAAGAAATGTCAACAATTTTGCTAAGAATGTTGACCAGTTATCCGCTGAGGAGATTCTTGCCGTGCGCCAACTGGTGGGACAGTGACTTATTTGATTCTATGAGTCACCATTCACTCGCCGTGCGAGGTAGCCTCTCTAGCCTGTATTATACTTTGGGAATGTATTATTGTTGCGACGACGAATACTACTGTCTACAGCATGGAATATCACATTCACCGAGACAACTGCTATGATGCATACGAGCGGATGAGCAAGCGGGGCGGATTTTTACCGTCTCTCAGGGTGACTATGCGTGTCTCACTCCACTATCGCTCTGAAGATCAGTGGATATTGAATATTGAACCCGGCCGCAACCTTGGAGCGGAACCTTATGCTCGGAGAGAAGACCGAAGAGATGCGAATCACCATCGAGGACCTTGAGGCCCTCAAGGAGTTGAATGACGAGCTAGAAGAGAATCACATTGAGACCGAAAAATCTCTGCAAGAGGAGATCGGTACGTGTTGTGTTACCAGCGGTAAATTTGATTCGCCTGACTTTTGTGTACAGACTCGAGGGACTCACAGATCCGAGAACACTTGCAGAAGATTTCGACACTCGAAGATGCCTACCAAGATTTGGAGAACACTATTACTCAATTCCGAGAACTCGTACTGCAGCTTCAAAGGTATGCCCCTTCACTGTCGCCAGTGCAAATCCTCAAGCTATCCAATGCAGTGAACTTGACAGTCTGCGAACGCAAACTCAAACAGCGCAACACGAGTCTGCCACTGCCGCATCACAAACGGCGGCGATGATGTCTCTGAATCTTAAGCTCCAGTCGTCTGCGGCGAAGAATCAAGCGAAGACAGTCGAACTCGAGATACGGAAATTGGAAGCGAAAGAAAGCAAAGAATTGCTTGGAATCGTGCAGGTAGCGTCATTGTGTATTCCTGTCTCTTTTAGAATGCTGAGTTCTGTGTTCTAGCCATACTTGCCGCAACTCTATGTGGAGAGCGACGGGGATGCCACGAACTGTTACCTCTTCTTCCAACGGGTCGGGTTGAAGATCGATCTTATCAACACTGTTGTTGGACAGGCACATGGACTTCCCGAGTCTCTTAATGGAAATGTAGCCGATACCCTCATGGGTATCTGTGAGGTAAGTATGGCCGTTTTCGTCGACCATCACACGAGTAACATGGAAGCGAAGATGAGGGGTCGAGCTGCTGGGCTGGCTGTTCTCTGCAAGCGCTTCTTCGGTGGTGTGATCCGAGTTCGTTCTTAAACATTGGGCGCATCTTTCTTGAGATCGCACCGATGGAGAAACGTATCGATATGCACATTGATCTTCTCAAACGTGATGAATTCCGCGAGGTGGAATTTGTCAGTGATATCATGAAGTAGGCATTTCGATGTGGCACACAGGATCTAACATGCTTGTGATGCAGACTGCAAGCACAATTCGATCATCTCGCTGAGACGTACTTTAGCGGGTTTGATCAGGACTTGGGTGAACGCGAGTTAGGATGTGCTCTCTCGTTTGACTACGATCTCGATGTGTTCGCTGCATCCATCGGTCTCACTAAAACGTCGGTCTCAGCTATACTAGGAGACAAGGATGTGGTTCTTGAAATGGGCGGATACGACCCGGAGCCCGAGCTGTTTGAACCTCTTCAGAAGCTCCTTGACTAATGCAGGAACGCGAAAGTCCTCTCGAAGTCAGCATCTTGTATCCTTCCTCTCCCGTTTTGAGGACGAACTGATGGCTCCGGAAATTTAGGAAACTCACGAAACGCCTGGAGGACGTCATACAAGACTCGACGGCAATGAAAACGCATCTCATGGGTCAATTGAAATCATTGAGCAATGCCATACCCGAGTTAGTGAACTTTGGTATATCTGCACGTCCAATGCTATCATGGTTTGATGCGACTGATCACTCATTGGTCTACAGCTTGCGCAACAAGTTATTCCCCACCTCAGCGATGCACGAAGTGCGAAGTATTCCTTCCAGCTCGCCACCGTCCTTTCGTATGCAAAGCAGACAGCCATGTCGACAGTCGCAAAAGATTTGCGGCCTGGTGCCTCCTATTGGGAGGCCATCAGCGAAGCCGTTGTGCAGCTCGTAGCGGAATGCGGCAAACTATTGCCTGTCGTGCTGGATCCGGAGAGCATTATTAAAAGTGCATCCCTCCTCTCGCGTTGTTGACGAGCCCTTTCTTTGAATGTGCTTGACAGTCACGGGGACACCGCCATGGGTTGTACACAGATGAAATCTGAGCAAACATGGCCGTCAACGTCAAGGCAGAACACAAAGCTGCCCACCTTCAAGACGAGATCCAGGGCCTTGTTCGCAGCCTCAAGTCAAGAGACCAGAGCATCCAAGAGTCAGCCGTTAAAATTGAGCTTATGGAATGGCACATGGAAGTGAGCAAGAGGCAATCGGATATGATCGCCGAGCTCGAAGTCGAACTCTCAAAAGCCAGGAAGCAAGAGCGAGCGTACAAGGAGGCGATGGAGCAGCTGCAAGCAGACCTGGATACCCTTGAACAAGACAACGCCAAGCTGAAGAGCATGGCTGCATCGGAGAGGCAGGGTATGAGGTTCACCACGCAAGTTATGTCGGAATTCTGAACCAACTTTCTTCTTTGACAGTCGCCAGAAATCAGGCTGCCGAGCCAGAGAACGTGCCTATCGAAGGGAGCATCGAAACGTCTCATTTACTAGAACAGGTATGTCGAGCTCACAAAGCTCCACATTGTAGCCATCTTATGCACCCAGATCGAGGCCCTCCGTGGCACAGTGAGGTTCCTACAGACGGAGAACTCATATTTGAGAGGCCAGGACTTGCTGAAGGAAATCTGAGCGTTACCGCCTCTTGCAGAGCTAGTCCGTGCACCACCAACACCACCCCTGGACCCATCGACGCTATCTGATTCTGACGAGTCCGAGACCGATGTACCTTCTTTGCCTCTGACTGTGCGCACCCTCACTATGGAATCCAAGATACTTTACTGGGATGTCATCCAGTTTTCCTCGTCGCCCCGAGTCATCGACCTATCCAAGCTGCATGCAAAACGGGTGGATGGAGAGGGAAAGATGGTGAAGGGCTGGATACGACGCAAGGACATGCCAGCACAACAGGTACTGGAATGCAAAGTAGAAGCACAGTGACTGAGCTTTTGAGTGAGGGGATTAATGGACTGTGTAAGTGCACTATGATACCTCTAGCCAATATACAGAGTTCAAATTGATACATGGGAGATACCTGGCATCACCATGCTTGGCAGTGGCACCACTTGATACAAAAATTGAGAAGTACAAAACCAGAAAATTGATATGTGTATAGAGTATGTATAAACAATGAATATTGCTCAGATCAATGTCTCAGCTGAGTCCTCTCTAGGATCTTCAGTTGCTACCCTCTGGTAACCCTGATGCCATGGTATCTGTGCAATTGATTCAGAAAGCTATGAAACATCTTATTAGCAAATTAAAAACTGTTGCATAAAAATATAGCTTACAGAGTATAGGTAATTCATAGGATAGATACCATTATCATTGCCTCCATTGTTGTTGCTTCTATTGTTGACTGCTGGTAATGGAAGTAGATCCTCAGACTCTGAGGGCATTATAACTGTATAGACAAATGATGACCATCAACCTCACAGTCTAGAAAAAAAAAACTTGCCTTTTAACCAATTTTCTGAAAGGAATGGTGAAAGTACTGATTGAAATTTTGCATAAACTTGCCCATGTACCATAAGCCTGAGAAGAAAAATAAAAAGTGCCTCATATGCACTAATGAAGACTATTGTGACAGGATATAATATCCACCCAAACTCTTTTATAAGTAGTCAGATATAGCATAAAAATATGTGATAGAACTCAAGTTACTTACCAAGTTGGGGTATGACAACAAGTACACTTGATACTCCACCAAGATGAATGGCTAGAGCCAATGGTAATGAAAGATCAAAATCCATAACAGCACAAAATACTGCTATGGGTGAAGCAAAAGAAATGAAAATAATAGAAACAATACAACATGTAAAATAGTTGATCATCTCAGTCTTTATCCTGCAAGCAATAAATGTCCCAAAGGGTGGAACAATTACACAAGCAGAGATAATGACACTGCAAGCTAGTTGCCTGAGTGCATTAAAGGAGACTATATTCATACTGAAGTTAAGATGATGATAGGATGGAGGAAGAGATGAAGGTTGGTGTAGTACTGGGCAGCACTATCAGAGCTATCAGTTACAAGAGTAGAGTATGCAACAGAAGCTCAACAGACTTACAAGTGTGGTTAAGCTGTGTGGGTGGGGTAGCCTAGCACAAGAAGGGCCTTTTGGCATGGGTGGTCTAGCTTGTCTTTGTGGCGGGAAAGGAGATGACGGTGTACAGGTGTTGAGATGAACTTAGAAAGGAGGTCACAGTGATGCTGCTTACCTAATGGCTCTAAACTAGTTCTTTCTCGATAAGACGATCCCAATCTAATCTGTCCCAAAGGCCACTGTCTCCACTCCACAGATGCACAATTTCAACTATGATGCTGCCACTGAGGATGCCCTAAACACATCCTTGACCCATTCATACCTCGTCCTCTTTAATCGCATCTCCCCCAACAACATTAACCAAGCATGGAAAGACAACTGCTACGAGCGGATGAGCAAGCGGGGCGGATTTTTACCGTCTCTCAGGGTGACTATGCATGTCTCACTCCACTATCGCTCTGAAGATCAGTGAATATTGAATATTGAACCCGGCCGCAACCTTTCCCACTCCTCGCACCTCATGACATGGACCCTGTTCATGGTGACGTCCAGTGACCTGGTCATCCCGTACACCCGTGTAACCTGAAATTTGCACAGATGGGGTCTTGAAAGGGTTTTCAGGGATTCTGGCACCATCCGTTCTTTCTCATTCATGATGTACAGACTCACGACGAGACGTTTCGAACCCAGGGACCCAAAGGGCGACTTCGCACGCATAGACACTCATGATGAACTTTTCCTCCCAGCTGACCTTGATCATGTTCTTTTTTTCGAGATCCATGACACTCTCTTGGGATGCGTATAAGGCACCTCGGCTGAAAGATAGAAAACTGTGGGACGTTGTCGGACCCGGCCGCAGGGCCACACGCCAACACGCTGGTTCGTCCGAACCTCACGAACTTCAACTCTCCCCTCCGGTGTAGTACGACAAGGTACGATTGAAATGACCTTGTGCCTCCAGGGTGGCTACTCGGTGGGCATTTGCACGCAAAAAAAGAAAAAAAGGCTTGACAAGGCGCCAAGCCATTCACGAGACTAAAACCGTTAACGAGCGTGCAGGAGTACAGGACAGCCCAGCTGTACTCTCACACGACCCTGACAAGTACAATCACAATCACGACATGGAGCGTCCGGGAAATTGACTTTGTCAACAGCAACCCTCAACAGCTTTTTAACCTTTCGCCAAAGAGACCGTGCGTAAGCGCATTGAATCCTTGCCGACGTTTCGTGGAATAGATTGATCAGCCAAAGAAATAATCCCACCTAGTGAGACATGATCCCTGCAGGGAAGTCCTCCGATCAGTTATAGGGTACATCCAAGGATATAGACTAGTTCGTACAAATGGACAAATTAAATGCATGTGCGCTACTCAGACACCCTCCCTACACAGTAGTTATTTATGGTGTGCACAGGCATCCGTCCAACGCCAGATAAAAATACCACCCAGATTTTTTAAAGGAAAAATCAAAATAGCGGATGTGGGACCCCCCTTTTGATTACGCCGGTGATATATGCCGGTTGATATTCGTTGGAGAGACCCTCAAGCGATCTTTGGTTCGTCTCTTGAATGAACATCGTCGACAAGATACCAGTGAACATCACAAAGGACAGTGCCTGAAAACTGCGTTTCGAACACGGAGGTGTCTCAGACACAACACACAACCATTGAGATGTTTGCGAATGCTCACACAGTTTGCACAGCTCTGACGCTGTTCAGTAGTGGGTGGCCGAGAGCGAGTTGCGCAATAATCACGCCGATTTTACCGCATGCCGCAGAAATACCGTAGGCAGTAGCCCGATAACGGGTGGGAAAGAGTTCCGCTGGAATGACAAACGTGGTCGTATTTGGGCCAAAGTTTTGAAAGAAATTGGTGAGGCAATACAAGAAAATGAAGGCATATTGGCCCGAAACTGTAGTGTTCAGGGGGTCATACGCAAAGGCTACAGTGCGAGATATGAGCTTATCGACGGTGGCGTGCGACGGAGAACGTACCCATGATCAGAAAGAGGACGGTCAGAACAATGAAACCCATCATTTGGATCGACTTGCGGCCCCATGAGTCGATGAAAAGAAAAGATGTCCAGAACCCAGGGATGTACCCTCCGACGGCCAGTATCAAGCTACCGATGCAAATTCTAAGGAGGCTCTGATAAACGTCGCTGGGAGTATTTCCGCTGACTTTACCAAGATTACTGTACGTCAAAATAGCGGAGCTATTAAGGGTAAGACTTGAAAAGGGGATCTTAAGCTGCTGCATCAAGACATGTATGCAATCATGTTTAAGCTCGACACTCACGTCGTGTGCGAACCAGGAGTAAGCTGTGCTAACCAGGTTTCTCAGGTTGTCTCGGTTGGAAAAGTATCTGATAAAATCCGAAAGCGATGCCCGAGGGGCCAACACTACTTGTTCCACCTCCAAGTCCTTGGGTACAGGATATCGCCTGGCTGACACGGTCTGGTTGATATCACGACTCGCCCGAGTAACATTGCGCACAACATCCATGGTGAAACGGGGTGTCTCTGGAATAGTAAGGCGGCAGTAATACGCGACGAGTCCAGGGATACACCCAAAGCCAATGAGGAGACGCCAAGTATAGTCAACTGGTTCGGCACTTGGATAGCTGGCGTTCAGAATCGCGTTTTTGTATGCAACGACGACGATTATTCCAACAAGACTTGCAGCTGACGTTGGCTCGTCAAAATTTGACAACTGAAAAATTAATGAGCGTACCAAGTTGGCCCCAGCCCTGTGCCGCAAAGACGGCGGTCATGAGACGACCACGGGTCCGAGTAGGAGCGAATTCGGACATAATGATTGCGCTTGTAGGATAGTCACCTCCACAGCCAACCCCCATCTATCATGTTTGACATCGTGCGAGCCCTCCCGAAAGAAGTTCCAAAGTGCTTACGATGAAACGCCAGAGGATGAGAATTGCAATGGTATCCACAGCATGCGCGGGACCGGTAAGGGCTTGGCCAAAGGTGGCAGTGACCGTTATGACGAGCTCGGCACCGTCTTTGATTAGGTAGTTGGCCAAGAAGTCGCACACGCCATAATCCATCACTCACACATCCGCCTGCGGCCAAGGATGTCCGCAAGCCCACCGAAGATGACTTGACCGAGCAAGTTGCCAATGGGGGCGGCAACTTTAAGACCTGTTGACAACCATGGACTGAGATCGCCTGTGGAGTACATGTGAATACGATGACACAGGTGGAGAAAGAGGCCACGTTGCCATTTTCGTTCCCATAGACGTAGCCCAACATCGAGACCATGATGTTGACTGCGAACATATCGTAGCTAGAAGGAATCAGTATATATGTCACGAGATGGACGGATAGACTTGCGCATCTGTAAAGAAACCGACACCCGCAACGAAACATATCTTCGCATGTGTCCAACTGCAGAACGATGAGCGAGAGGCGAAAGATGACATACAACGAATCGTCGTACGAAAATTGTGCGTTGTCGACCCGTTCCAAAGACCTACGGCGGCGCTCGTTGAGGACCGCTATTTCATTTGCCTCATGAATATGGGATTGGAGACTTGAGTTTCTCTCGAGGAACCGCTCAGCGCTGTAGACCATTCGAGATTACTAACGGAGATGCGGCAAAAGAGTAGGCAGGAACGAAAAAGTAAAATAGTGACAAGTCTTTTAACTCACGAGGGCATTATAACCGAGCGCGCTTCCTTCCAGGATAATGATTGGTCTGAACATTGCACATTCGTCGATTTGCATTGCCGAGCTGATGATCTTCATTCAGCAAGGTGGCCCTTCCCATCCCATGATCACTGGTATTTGGTCATCCCATTTCATCCCTGATGCTGGAACATGATAAAGGCTGTTGTTCAGGTACGATTAGCAAAGTGATGGTGTTAGCTGTACTCGTCGGCTGCTCCAAACTCAGTAACGCCTGTGTGGCCATCCTCAAGGGTACTTGTGTGAGGCAATGCTCACGGATCTTAGCGTGGGTGGTATTCCCACAGCTTGTCGTACTACCCCTGAGTAATGGAAACTTGGTTAGTTGACAGTTTCGTGCCTAAGCTGAAAGACTAGATGCTCTGCAATCGGGCTGTCCTAGTTTGCGTCGAGTCAGTTTGGGCAATCATCTCAGGGCAATCACAGCCAACCTGCTGAGAAGCGGTCACCAAACTCGAAATGAATGGCATGTATACTCTGACGTGACCACGCTTAACTGTGGGTTGGATTCAATTTTGTGCCAGGCACTGAACCCAAACAACGGTCCCGGGCTTGGGCACTCGCTGCAAACGGTGACGAGGATGACAGTCACCAATATTTTCGGATTAGGATTAGAGCTTGGCTGGCTGCCAGCGGGAATTGCCGGGCCGGCTGAGTTCGCGCGTCGAGGACACGGCGGGGCCAAAGCGGACCTGCTTTCATATTTTACGTGCACGTTTACACTGAAACGCGAGGTAGTCATGTTTGAGGTTGGAGGGTATACACCGACAGATAATTGATACAGATAAGCGCGTTTAAAACCCGTCCTTGCCCAAATCCCACTCTCTGACACTCCCCTTCTTCTTGTATTCAATTTCCATGATGCTATCACCACCTTCGCTATACTTCTTGACTTTCGGTGTCGGGATCTTCTTGTCATTCATGTTGAAGCCCAGCTTCTCTAGCCTCCTTTTCTCTTCCTTGTCCTCTCGACGTTGACGTAGTAGCTCCAACATTGCATCCCAGGCTTCGAATTCCGGATCATTGACAAGTCCCGTTTTGGGCACAATAGGGACGGATAGAGAGGTAACGTCAAGACGAGGGTCGTATGAATCCTCAAAATATTTGTCCATTTTTGACGGGAGAGCTGCGGGCGGAAGTGGCGGTGGCGAGACCGAAGGGGAGCGAACGGACGTGGACGACACAGGACGACCACGTAGTCGGCGGGGAGGTGGGGGTGGCAGGGGAGATGGTGAGCGCACTCGCGGCGGGCTGACCGGCAATGAGACTTCATCCGCCTCTCGTTCCTTACCCTTTGACGTACGACGAGATTCGGTGTCCATGTCTTCTGTATCGCCCTCAACAGGTGTATGTGATGACTGCGAAGGCGTGGATATACGACGTGGACTGCCTCGAACTTGGTTATTTTTTCGTGTGCCTTGGGCTTGGTCTTCCACAAGAGACCGAGAGCGGCTACGTGTGTGAGACGCAACGATCTGGTCCTGTTCGGGATCCAGTGAAGGACTTTTCCGGTGTCGGTGTCTCAGGTCCTTGTCATCTCTGCTCCCATGTCGTCCATGTCTCCGTCGGCTACGTTCACGGCGTGGAGACTCCTTATTTCTGTCTCGTTCCTGCGACGACGGCCGCTTGCGACTGCTCCGATGTCTGCGATCCCGTTCATGTTCCCCATCTTTGGAACCTGATCGCGAGCGATGTCTCCGTCTACTCCGTGCATACACCCTCTCTTGCTCGGGTTCGCCCTCGCTGGGATCCCTCTTGAGGTACTCCCAATCGCTGTCCCAAGCCCGCAAATGTGGTCGTGATCGCTTCCTGTCTCTGGTCCGCCTCGTGTCCCACTCGTCCGAGTCATAGTCATCCCGCCTCTTGCGCCTTCTTGACCGTTCCGCTGCAGCAGCCTCTTCTGCACGCGCCCTCCTTTCTCTCCGTTCCTGTTCTTCCCGTTCCCTTTTTATCTCTTGAGCTGCAAGTGCCTGTGCGCGTAATATAGTTTTATTATGGTCGTCTGTGCTGCGAATGATGGACGAAAGAAAGCGCTTGTTGGGTCGGGGAGCGTTTGGGTCTGGGCTGTATGCGTGTCATAAAATTCAATCGCGAACATATACTGAATGGGTTGCGCACCCCGCTGGTGGCAAGTAAGCTTTTATTCCAAGCCTGTCGTAGCTCTCTGCCTTCTGTTTTGCCTCCTTGAGGATGATGTCTGCAACATGCTTGTCGAGATCTTCGTCCGTGACAGAAGAGGGCACCGAATTACCCATCGAGGCGCGAACGAGCGTTGAGACGACGGAGGACAACGTCGACTTGGACATTGACAACGATGGCGGGCGACGTGAGGTCTTGCAAGTGGGGAAACTTTGATCTTGTTTGCTTTGGTGGCTCAGCAACGTTGAACATTGAACATGCTGTGTCAAGATTTTCTTTGCTGCCGAACTCGATAGAACAATTGTCATTCGTACTTCGTCCGACATCGCCCAGGATACCAGCGACGGCGAGGCGGAGTCATGGTATAGTAGTTCTGTTTCACACTCTGCTTCCTCCGCGGCGGCGACCAGAATCGCTGAGCGTGTCTAAGGTCGAGGAATTTCACCAACCCACTTGACCTCTCGGAACATATTTGCGTCATTCAAACAAGCTAGGAGAGTGCTCGGGAGTGCAAATTTGACCGGTTGCCATTGTCCTATGATGCACCGTAAACTCATGTTCCGGGTCTCCCAGTCCCATTGTTTCATATTCCTGGGGTACGTGGTGCATGATCTCAGTTTATCATATCCTTATTGTCGTCTGCTCCTAGCAGTGCGGATCACGAGCGTTTGGATTTGATCGAGACAGTCCCTCCATTTTGAATTGAACTCGACTCCATTTCTTTGGCAGGTTTCAGCCAATCATTGATGAGCTAGCGTCAGGGACAGTACCGACGAGGAAATTGGAGTTGGAATCGTGTGAGCGCATATGAACGATGCGGCAGTGCTTTATTCGCCGCAACAGGGTTCCTATCGCTGACTTGGCCACGGTAATCGCGGAAATGTACAAGCCGACCTAAGATCGCCATTCATTCTGGTCAATCGTAGCCTCGGTAAATTCCGTCGCAAGGACAGTTACTTGATGCTTGGAGATAAGCCACCCGGCCGCTCATATTCCCTGGGAGCTCTCTCGCGTGGGCATGTCAAAAACCAAAGTTCCGTGATGGCTGCGCGTACTACATTGCTCCACCAAGAACTTTTTGGGGATGACCAATTACGCGAAGTCGCAAAGTCCGCTCCGTCGAGGATATCGCCGACGTATAAAATCGGGCTCAGTCCTCCGATCGACGGCAACTGCCCCTGACTTCGAACGCGTCCGCGACGGTGTTCGTTCATACTTCTGCTACGATTCTCATCTTTTACGAAGACCCTTATAATCGACGACCCCCTTACGATAGCTATGGGCCTATTCAACTTTTCACGATCCTGGATGCCTTCTCCAAGAGTGAGTCTTGTGTCCCATGTTCGCGTCGAGAGTGGCTAATGCGCCAATAGGCTGAGCCTCAACAAATATCATTTGACTTGGCCGTCGCGCCTCTCCCACCCAAGCTCCATGTCTACCCACAAACGCCTCGTGTACCTCCACGTGGTATCCCCCTCGAGGTTGTGCTGAACATCCTCGAGGCAACGTGCTTTGATAATGGCACTATGGATGCCGAGTTTTTCAGAACTTGCTCGCTTGTCTGCAGGTCATGGTCGCTTCCTGCACAGAAGCTCCTTTTTAGGAGAATTCATCTCTGCTCGCAAGCCGGGTATAATTCATTTGCCTCTGCTGTCAACCGTTCCAGGGGCCGCGGTAGAATCCTCGGTGATTCGGTCATCCAGATGCATGTTGTTCTAGACAACAACCAGCCTGGCCCCCTCAAACAGACTTGCTTTGCCCGTGCTGTTACCCTCTGTCCTAACCTTCGCGAGCTCAACCTCGCCCTCTACGGTTGTGCGGAGCCGGGGAACGACATTATCGGTCGTCCAGCTCTCGAACGCATGCGTCGACCAGCACCTTCCTTTGAACCTGATACTCTGAAACTGCTTTGTGCCGGTCCACCAATCACATCACTACACTTTAGTAACTGGTCTGACAACGATCAATCCATAGTTCAACTTCTTGATATCTGGCCTTCGCTCAAGTCGCTTTCGATCACCGGAAAGACTCCCCAGCTCTCACCGGGCTGGAACCACCCACCGTTTGGATGCGCACTAGTTGCGTTGAGAATCAATTGCCAGATCGAACCGTCACTCGACTTTCTTGAGTGGTTGCTTCATACATCCTCGCAAGCGAATAGCTTGCACATAGTCGAAATGGAACGTGAGCCGAGTTTGGACATGATGGATTACCTCACTAGAAATCACTCGGTGAGCTTGCAGGAACTTGGTATCCCTTCCTGTACAACACCCGAATACGCCACGACCATCCTCCGATGCCGTTCTCTTCGTCGGCTGCGGGTGGAACGCCCGTCTACGTTCGTAATACCCACCGTCTTTCGGCAGCTTCCAATGGGAATCCAGCATCTGGCTTTCGGAATGAACCAGGACACCCCGTTACAGAGCCTCATAGAAGCTGTTAAGATGCGCGATGCACTGGAAGGCATCACGGTCAACCTGTGGGACAAGGGCAAAAGCCATCGACAGCTCTCAGCATTGAAGATGGCGTGTGCTTTTCGCGGTGTGGAACTCCGTATTACGAACGACGTCCGTGTTCACCGCGCCATGGTGGTGAGTGTATGTCGTTCCTTTCACCGCGGCTGGATCTAATCGCGTCTGCCTAGCGCGGGACTGCTAACGTATTGTGTTGACGACACGTCTGGTCGAGATCTATACTTGTCTTGTTTTAATCCTAGTTGTAGCGTTGATATAGCCAAGTTGTTGACCCACTGTTCAATAGCCCCGTGTATTTATATCTACTTTGTGTCGGACAAGCCTATCTAGTAATTCAATTCCATGACGACTCTGCTTGACCTTTTCTCGTCCTCGTCCATCCTCAACGAACGACCCGAAAATGCCTCGTATCTTACGGGACTTGCTTCTCGACCATTATCCGACCTGTCGACGATGCCGACAACGCTTTCTACGCAGTCGCATACTCTGACCGCGTCGTTGAACGCCTTGGCTCACACATCTTATCCAGCCATTCTCTCCTTGCACAACACATCCTCAGCCCTCTTGAACTCTCTCTCGTCGCTCGATACCTCACTCGATACCCTCCTCGACGCAGCTCTCCCCGCGCTCGACGATGTGGCACGCACATTCCGCGAGAAGAGCGGTCCTACCGTGATCGAAGAACGGCAACGGACACGCGTCGTTCTCGAACAGTACGACAAACTTCGTGATTTGCTCGACGTCCCCGTCCTATTGGACACCTGCGTTCGTAATGGGCTTTACACCGAGGCCCTCGCCTTGGCCGAACACGCCACCACGGCACTCTCATCACTTTCTACCGTCCGATCGCAGGACGGCGAACCGCCCGGGTCTGACGAGAACGCTCCTTCACTTCCGCTCGTGAGTGCATTGCAGGCGGAGATTGCGTCCTCGTTACACGCGATGCGTTTGCTTCTCCTTGGTACGCTGCATGAGCCCGGGCGGAAACTGCCTGCGCTCTGGAAGGCGGTTCAGTTCCTACGCAGGATGCAGGTCTTGCCTGAAAGCGAGCTCGCACTCGCGTTCGTGAGCGCGCGCATTACTTGTCTTCAAAATGCGCTTCAAACCGTTGAACAAGATGCCGGCGTATCTGTCACCGCGTCCAGCGATGACGGGGATCATATCGCCGGAAACAACACGGCGGATCGCGAAAGAGAGATGGACCGATGCGCAGAGGACGTGGCGAGGTTCCTGAAGAAGTACATTGACGTTTGGCGCGAAGGTGCCTACGATCTCGTTACGCAGTATGCAACCCTGTTTCTTGAGCGGTCATTGCCGCATGGCTCCACCTCGTCGTCTCACTTGCCAGCTACGACACCCCTCCCTGACCCAGTGATCAAACTTACACTCCCGTCCACGTTGCTCGACTTATTGCTTCCGGTAATCAAGACGTATCTTCGGCGTGCATACCCACATCTTGCCCCGCTCGCAACTCAGCTCGCATACTGCAGCTCGGCCATGGCACGGATCGGGATGGTTCGTGTGGTCCATGACGTCCCAACATACTCATCGTCCATCTCCACTCACGTAGGACTTTCGTGCCCTCTTATCCCCGCTCATCACACGCGCCGTCGTCGACGGCTTTACGCGCGACATCAAAATAGGAGCTGAACGCGAGTGGTCAGCCACCCTCACCAAGCACGCGTCCCCGTCCAAATCCAAATCCACACCTCCGACCAGGTGGCTCGTATCCCCTGCCTCCACAGCCTCTGACCAACCCCCGTCGCTGCCCGCGCTGTCGTCGATATGCATTCCGCCTGTGAGTGCGGTGCATGCACCGCCCCAAGTTCTGACGGCGTTTACCCCGGTCGCGGTCACGCTGAACAGCTATTTGCGCACATTGAACAGGCTACGGGCACTTGTCCCGATGGGCGCGTTGGATGGTGTACTCGGCGCGCTCGAGACGGGCTTGGCGCGGAACGGGGAAACGCTATTGCGTTATGCCCGCGCGTGGGGGGATCACAGTGCCGAGGGGGAGGTCGTGCGGGCTGTCGGGGCGGCGTATGCGCGCGTGCTCGTCCCGTTTCTTCGGCGGGCGATGGTCGAAGGGGTGTTTGGCGTCAGTGCCAGCAAGCATGATACGGATGTGCGGACGAGAGGCGTGGAGGGCAGCATGGACGTGCTGAACAATACGATCAGAGACTGGGAAGACTGGCTGTCCGAGACGGCTACGTAGAATGGTCGTGGGTAGACGTGATCACATAACACGTTCATTGCAGCCCTGTTTCGTCTTTGGGACCCGAATCAAGGGAGTCGTGTTACGCGCCCAGCCTCTTAAATATAATCCCTGCTCAGATGATGCACTTGCACGGTCAATTTCCCCCGGTACTCAGTATGACCGCCCGCACCGGCCCCGAACAGCGCGTGAAATGCGATTGATTCTGAACGTCGCAACGGAAACACGACAACAATGTCGCGATCGCAAGCCGACCCCAGGGCTATCACACCCCCGACGCACTTTTTATTTCTTTTTTCAGACGTCCTCGGATCCCGAGTACGGTTTCTCATGCATGTCATCGACCGCTTCACGATGACGTTTCTCACTTGGCTTCCATCCCGACGAACGCCAAGCTGGAGTGCCGGAACGATAGAGCGCATCGACCTGTGCAGGACAAAGCACGTGTCACCGGCTGGGTCAAATGGCGGGCTAGCACCCGGCGCGACAACTGACCTCTTCCAACGTAATCCCCTTGGTCTCGGGGACGAGAAAGTAGACGTAAAAAAGACCGACGACGAGCATGCCAAAGAAGACCAGCATGATCAAAGGACCGATCCTGGTCCCCCCCCAAAAAAAATAAAAACAAAAAGAGTTCCGTTGAGCTTTCGCACATCTCGCACATACGTGAAGGAGGGTGGTATTTGAAAAGGGACACACCTGGCAACAATGCGCGGCGAAAAAAAAGAGAGCATGAAGTTCCAAAACCAGTCTGGGAACACGGATAATCTGCATGAGCGCAACGGCAAGGATAGTGCCGTGAACGGTACTGACTCGTAGCACTTCCGAGGGCGATTGATTTAGGTCGGACGCGGAGCGGGAAAGACTCGCCAAGGTACACCCAGGGTGTCGGGCCCCATGTTGTCCCGAAAATAAATACTTGAAGGATCGCAAACGCGATCACGACGCCTCCAGCTGCCCTGTTGCGCGGTGTCAACGCCGAAACAGGGGTCCCAGGGGCTGCGAGATCGAAATGACCGACAAGTGCGACCTGCCGAGGTTCTTAGTGAATGGGGATAAATAAGGGGTGAGAGAGCGCACGATGAATGCACAAACAGCTTGTCCGAATGCCCCGAGGAGTAGCGACTATGTACGTGTTAGATGGAATCTCGCAGCAATTTTGTGGTGAAGCAGACCTTACGGCGACCCCATGCCTCGATAAAGTATAGTGCCGGGAGCGTTCCTACTACCGAAGCCGCTCCCAAGATTGTTTGGATGACATAAGGCGAAAGGCTACAAGCCTAGGGTCAATGGATACCCAACACATTAACAACCGCACCAACTTACCCAGCACCAGCATTTTGGAAGAATGTGTCTCCGTAATAATCTACAAAAAAAATGTACATGAAGCAGTTGTCACGTGTGCGGGTGACGAACAATAAAAGTTTTGCCCGTTGAGTTGTTGTATAAACTGCAGCATCATCCCGTTGGTCGTACGGAGCCACATGGCATTCCTTGGAGAAAAACACTCGGTCCAAGTTGCCTTTCCGCCCTCATTCTCAGTTTTGATCGCAAAGTCGAGCTCTTGGACGATCTCGATGACAACGGCATCGTCTTCGGGGACACTGTTCAACTCCGCAATGACACGTCTTGCTTCGTCGCTTCTGCCAGTTCCGAGCAAGTGGCGACTGGGGTGCCGGGTTATCGAGGCAGATACCCGACATGACGGAAAGTAACCTACGGTGACTCTGGGAGGAAGAACATGCCGGAGAGCAAGATCAGTCCCCAAACCATCTGTAAGCCGATCGGTATGCGCCATGAACCAGAATTGGTGAGGGTATGACTCCCGAGCTCGAAGAGATAACTCAAGAAAATACTTGAAAAACATTATTGATCGGGGATAGAATGTGAAAGGGGTAATGCTCACCCGGTGATGATTTGCACTTGATATATGACTAGAATTGTTCCACGAATCGCCTTTGGTGCAGTTTCCCCATTATAAAGCGGGACGATGGCTGCAAAAATAGTCAGTTGGTGTGGGTACGTAGCACAAGTTTATACCCGAAAGAGAACCGACGCCCAGACCGGCGATATAGCGGCCAATGACAAGCTGCACGAGTGAGTATGTCGTTCCTGTTTGAATGGCGACACCGGTTGTGAATACTGCAGACCAGAAGAGAATGGAGCCTCGACGTCCTAGTCGATCAGCTGTAAACGCTTGCCCAATAGCTCCGCTGTTCGTTGTCTGAGGAAAGTCCTTCGGAAAAAGCAGCGGCAGGCTGTTAGCTCACCAAAACGTTCTGCGACAAGTATTAATACAGACTCAAGGAGACGACTGTTTTGGAGTTACCCTGCGGAAAGCAATGAGACGATGATCGACTGTCTTGAACTAGAGAGGTACGATTGGCCAGTGGAATCCACCTGGCCGAATCGGCGTATAAAATCAGGCATGATAAGGCAACCCTAGAGCAGATTGAGAATGAGGAACGCGGAAAGGCAAAGGTGACCTGCCGAGATGACACCCATGTCATATCCGAATAAAAATCCTGACCAAGGGGTCCAGCTATAATCTTGTCTCTAGTGGCGAGCTTACCTCCTGCACATCCATCAGTAAGGGATTGCCGACGTGGTGAAACCCGGTGCACTTACCAAAGGCGATGAAAACGGCTAATAATATAGCTCTTTTACTTGTTGGTACATCCCCCGCCATGACGTGGTTAGACAGGATGGCGTCCAGGAGATGAAGGGCACTCCAAACATTCTTGTCCCTCCAATGTTGCACTTATATGAGGACCCTAGTTTCAGGTGGTTGACTAGCGACCTAGTTCTACCGGGCCCCGTCAGATGACTAGTCGTCACGCGCTCCGCGACCCGGTAGAATAAGCTTCCACCTGAGAAGAAATGATGGGGTTCACATGCAGTGAAATCTAATAGTAGAGAGGAGAGATAATGATAGCAACCATCCCAGGAAGCGTCTGATCATCGACCAAGGATGAACACGCCAACGACAACAATGTCGAATCTGATCTGCTTGCCATGATTTAATCATCTCATTGAACGGCACATTTACTTGCAGTGTGCATGAAGCAGCTACATGGTAAAGAAAGAATTTCTTGAAAGATAGAAAAAAGTAAAAGATCGTGTAGCTACTAACAATAGATGACTGCCACCATCGACCGCATGTACCGCGCCAGTCAGTCGGGACAAAGATCCGCAGTAGAGAAGCAGAAAGAAAGGAAAAAGTCTGTCGGGATGAGAGTAAGATGGGAAGTGAGAGCAAATTATACCATGGGGTGGGTATGGCGTTACAGGCGAGGCCATGTATATATATAAAATGCGGCATGAGAGCGAGGAACGTAATCTACCTTGGTACGCATGTGTCGTGTCCAAATGCAAGTCCGTTGAAAATGTCAATGATATCCCAAGAAAAAAGTGTCTCGAGAGTGCAGTACGAGAGGAAAGAAGGGGGACTAGTCCCAGACTCTCCGCAGCGTGGTGAACCCCGAAAGGAAAACGACGAGTAAGGTGGTGAGGAGGGCTATGGAGGCGGGGTGTGCCTTGAATTGTTCAAGTGCACCATTACAACCCGAACATTGCCAGCCTGAGAAGAGAGGGCGTGAATGGGATG
>JBBPKO010000018.1:49806-97039 GCA_038089295.1 Xerocomus amazonicus
GTGAGCTAGAGGCCAGATGTATGGATGCGACTTACTTGCAAGAGATCGACTTTATTTAAGAAAAGTATGATGCTGACCTCCGTCAACAACTTGTTGGAAACGAGAGATTTCCATAGCAAAAACGAATCCTCCAGCCGATTCACCTTGGGATCCTGTGGGGCATCATAAATGGACCTAAAATACCCAAAGGCGGCTCCCTACCTCGATGAGGGTCTGATCAAATGCAGAGATTGGTGCCAAAAAGATGATCGCATTCACTAAAGGCGGATCAGGTAAAGGAGACAACCACTGTTGATCTGTCGCTCACCATCCTCAAAGTATGGGGCCCAAGCATGGCGTTGATTACGTGCGCCACCGACATCATATACTTTCCAGTCGATGTTACGGCGGTGGACATCAGGAATCACGAACGTATGCTCCACAACACCCATTGTCTTTAAACGGGCCTTCAAGACATCCTCTGTAGCACAGCCAAGCCTCACCACCTAGCCATTTTACAAGAAAAGACGTACGTACGATCGGTTGGGAAGTATCTCAGAGCAGTGATGCGGGAGATCTCATCCAAGAAACTGATGGGAATTAATAAAAGAAAAAGACAGCAATTGCAGAAATGTACTTACAAGCCACTGCTTTCTTCTACTCTAAGCTCCTTTTCACGCAGTCGTTGTCTGACACTGGCGTCTTTCCACAGGGCCAGCATTGGTTGGGCATATGCGTTGAGTAAATGAACAGGATCTGAGGGGTCGTCCCACCACCCTTCAATCTCGTTTGTATGCGCGCTTTTGGGGCTTTTGATTCTATTGCCAAGAGAAAATGCTTTCTTCCAATTAGACCTATAATGAACGCTGACTTCAGAATGTTTCGACCTAGACGATCCACTGCTCGATCCTCCTGGAGACAAGGCGGGAGGTGAAGCAGGCGACATGGGGAAAGAGGGGTGGCGGGAGACGGGAATAGTAATGACAGGACTTGGTCGTACGTTCTTGACAACTGCATCGTGATTGTTGTATCCATTGGTCGTGTGGTCCCAGTCGGATCTCGCAGGTCCTAGGCATGTTGCTTCATCCTCGTCCGGTGCGGAAAGCATTCGAGTCAGACGTTCCTCGAGCTCCTTGAGAGGTTCGAGCGTCCGCCGATACTGGTCATACTTGGGAACTTGGGTGTACGAGCGACGGCTAAGCCTTGGACGAAATGAGCTGTCGAGCTCGTCGTGGTCGTCATCGTCGGTATCTGGGGAAATGGCGTCCAAGATTCTGGGGTGCATTAATAAGGCATGAGATGAAGTAAAACAGCCTGCTTACCTGCGTATGGAACGCACAAGGTTTAGGTATATGACAGCACGCCATGCAATACGATCAGCATGGAACGTCGCCGGAGCATGCATCAACTGAAACTCTGGGTCTACTATGAGCATTTTTCGGGAAGCTCGGAGATGAAGGGAGGAGGGAAAGTCACAAAGATAAAGAGAATTTTGCCGCTCTAATAAGGGGTGCTTCTTGCTCATGGGTGCCTGAAGATGTGCGATCTGTCCGTCCTGCGGATTTGGCGCACACATGCGGTAGGGAAATGAAGAAGGTGATGAACGGCGATGAATGAATCAAGAAAGGGCAGGAGTTACGCATGGAAGCAAGGGAGAAGTGGGAAAGGTGCGCAGTTGGGGGAGTACTCACGCTTGAGCGTTGTGCTCTTACCACTCTCACTCTGGCCAAGGAGGAGTATCTTGACCTCATGTTTCATGCGCAGCTCCTTGCGCTCTTGTCTGAGCATTTCGTCAATACCATCGCTCACGCGCTTTGCTTCGAGTTCCTCAAGGAGCCTGCGGTCGCGATCTGCGGGAGACTCGTTTGCGGGGGGCTGGAGCGCGGCCCAGAAGGGATCGGAAGTGGATCTACGGCGGTTTGGGACGAGTGGGATGCTCATCGTCTCTGTGACAGCAGGACGGTGAGGGAGGGGAAGGAAACGAGCGCGAGACGCTCTGGGGTGAGACAAGGCAAGGAGGTAAAGTTAGTGCCAGTCCGTAATAAGGCAGAGCACCACTACCGAATTGGGTATCCATAACGCTCACGTGCTGACCTTACTGACCCGACCGACCTTCCCTTCCTTGCATCCTCAATGAATGAATAGCTGCAGCAAACGTTTCATCCTAATTGCTCATGCCAGCTGTCATTACTGCACCAGTACCTCCCCGGAGCATTGTACGGGTCACATCACCAGCCCTTGCGCCTTTTCGTCTCGTTGCGAAGGGCTACCTGGTTTCATGCGGATACGGTCCGTGGCGCTACGGCGGTCTCGTTAAGGCACAAGCGATAAATGGTATAGCAGCTGCTCGGGCGATGAAACGTGGTGTCCATGTCTCGCCTGCCGAACAACGTCATCAGAGGAGGCAGGATCGCCTAACTACAACCGCACCCAGAACTCCCCAACGCACGCGTCTTTGCTAATGGTGGCGTAAAATTTCACGTTCAAGCACACCGCTTGACGAATCGCAGAATAGTTGCCTCTGGAACCCGGGGGAAAGTTATTCCTCAACGGTTTTTTCTTCGATGCATATTCCAAAAGTCTATCTGAACACACTCCCTTGTTAGGGTGGTGCTTCGTTCTGCTGAGTGTCCTCGGACCTGGACCACACGTCCTTACAACGGCCACATAACCGTTTGCGGGACCAAATGATATATCGCCAAATGCGTCACCAATCTGACATCGCGTCGGCATCCAGCCGACAACGACGATGCTGGGATATAACCTTATAGGTATTATTTTTGGTTACTGTAAGTTTCTGCTGCCCAAATCATCGTGATCTATTGTTCGCCTTTTCCATTGTGCTGACCACCTAGGTACGCGATTGCTGTCTGCACCTAAATTGAAGTACCCTTTGCTGCGATATTGCGGATTCGACGCGGTGGAATTGTTCCGAAATTGGAGAAGTGATTGATGCCAAGCGAAGAACCAAACATCAAGACAACATCGGCATCATGCCTTTCGAGATGCCGATGTCCCGAGTTTCTTGGGTGCCAGTTAGTCGTCCTGTTGAGTTTAGATACGAGCTCTGGAAGTACGAACGTCTGGTACAACACGTTTTCTTACCAGCTGCAGATAATGGTCGACGCCCTGTGTCACCCATTTGCGGGCATTCGATCGGTTTATTGTCACCGCCGATCCCCGCTTGTCAACATTTGCCAGCCACTAGTCAGTACTTCGTGACGATCGATTAAATATTCAACCCATTTTCTGTTTCGGCCAGAAAGCCTTTTACGTTTTTTTGGTGCACCCGACCTGCGCCTGTTTCGTGACTGACATCTCTCTGCTCGCTCTCACATGCCATCGTTCATCATCCCGCCGTGAGACACGACTCAAACCAATAAGAAGATGCTAATCGCTTATTTGAGAAGAAGAAGTTGGGAATGCTAGCGCAAATAACATAATAGTTGAATCAGCGGCGTTTCTTCCAAAGGTTTGTGTGTCAAGCGAGATTGTTGTTCGTTTGCAAACCGTATTCCGGGACATCGGGCGAGTTTTTCAATCCGAAAATCGTAGTCATGTTTCGAGTTACCATCTGCGGCGTTGCATAACTTCGAGATCACCGTCGACGTTGTCTTAAAAGAGCTTACTGAAGGTCGATGCAGTCATTGGTCGAGCCAGAGACAGGTCTACGTCTCACAGTACTTCTATGACCTCGTAACGTGAGCTACCAGTCAAATCTGACGATCGCAGGGCCGAAACATACCCGTGCGCTATATCGGTCCTACCTTCGATTCGACATCGACATCAAACCAGATCAGGTAAAAGCTAGGTTTCAAAAGACCTATAGTTATTTCATACTCCGACAACTCCGCGCTGCATGATTGCAAAGGCAATGAATAATTGAGAACGACCTGCCCGAGCCGTCACGAAGAATGAGGTAGACTGAGAGGTGAAACAGGCTTGGGAGTTGGAGATGGCGTAATTATATCACTCCCTGTAATGACCGCAGGAAGCGGCATGCGCAACAACGTGCTCGGTCCCAATGGTGCGCACAACGTCGGCGGTTCTGGATTTGGACGCTCAGACGGCGTCGCGATGGGCCGCTCCTCTTCCGCAACATTTCCATGCGCACCGTCCACCCTGGGCGTTTCCAGCTCGGAAATTTCAAGATCGGAAGCGACCAGGTCCGTTGGCAGACCGTCGATCGTAAGTAGTCTCCGCCGACGTGCCTCGATTGAAGTAACGATATCTGTAAAATCCTTCTCTCCAACCCATTCTCCGACGATTTCCGTGAGGTCATCGTACCCTTTTGCAGCGATGATGTGGGTTTTGAATTGATGTGCTTCGGTTTTAGAACATTTTGTGCGGGGGGCTTTGAATTGGCTGACGCAAAACTTGGTCAGTGCCCAATAGTTATCCAGGTATCTCGACTGCAGGTATGAGATGCAGAGTGGAATTCAATCTACGAATGACAGCTTACCAGTCGTAGATATGACGGTATGAGCGTGGTTTCTACGTCCGTGAGTGGCGTCGAAGAAAAACACGTTGGATTCGATTCAGCGGCAGTAGCGATCATCACAGAAGATGCTCCTGAGGAGAAGGTGAGACTGATCGTCTGAGACACCCTTCGAGCACTGCACTCACCGGTCAGCCTCTTTATCCGCTTCGCATCCTCCCAACCTTTGCAGTCACCGTTCTCGACGACAGCAATATCCACACCAAGTCCTTGAACAAAGTCAACTATTTCCCTTAGTCTATCCACCAACGCAGCCTCTCTCGGTCGCATATTCCTTGTCCGGCAATGGACTGTTAAAGCGCTAACGCCGGTGCCAACGATTCTCTCAACAAGTTTTTTTGTTTCCTCCTGGGTCGGTAAGAGACGAATCTTTGCCGAGACAACAATCTCAGGAGGTAGTTCCCTGCGCAACGCCGTCAAGATCGCACACAGGAGATCCGGGTTGGTGAGCAATGCGGCCCCCATTCCTGAATGGGTGCTAAATGGCTTTGGACAACCGCAGTTGAGATCGATGCCAGAGACGTCTTGTAGGACGGTTTTAGCAGCCTGAACGGCGGATTCAGGAGAGGAGGAGCCGATTTGGTAAATGAGATATGGTCTTTCAATCGGATGGGTGGTGAATACGGCGCGCGTTTTGCCATTATATGAGACAACGCCTGTGAGCGCTATAGTGGGATGAGCAAGATGACGAAGGCCGAGGTGAGGTGAGGCGCTCACGGTCAACGACACGCTCTGTGTGTAATATGGCCTTGTCTACGATTTCGGGGCTCCAGACAAGAGTGGCGCCGTGTTTGAGGGCGACCAGACGGGTTGGGACTGTGAAAAAAGTGAGGATGACAAGCTGTAATGATGTTGCGCGAGGGCTGCGTACGAGCACCGGAGCGGACCATTGGAGCGAGAAAAACGCCATGCTTGAAGGATTCAGGAGTAAGATGAGCGCGTTTCTGACGCTTTAGAGCACGTCTGCTTTCTGTTACCAGTGTAGACGAATCGCGGCGGGACATGGCTCTTGATAGGATGTGAATTCTGGAGAACATCACTTTTAAAATGATTCCATTCGCTCGACGTTCTCTCCTGCGCAACATGTCCACACACCCTTCCTTAACCCCCGTCGCAACCGAGGGTAAGTCTCTCTGCTAAGCCCACTCACATCGCTCACCATTCCCAGCTGCACCGGCCGCAATCGGACCCTACTCACAAGCAATCAAAGCTGGCGACTTTGTCTTCATCTCTGGCTGTATCCCGCTCATTCCTTCTACTGCCAAAGTCATCGAGGGCGGCATCATCCCACAAACAGCGCAGGCACTCGCCAATCTCAAAGCTGTACTCGGTGCAAGCGGCACCGACGTCGACCGTGTCGTCAAAACGACCGTGAGTGTTCCCCTGGCGATCACACAGCACTGACCACCAAACACCCCGCAGGTGTTCCTGAAGAACATGGACGACTTTGCTACCGTCAACGCCGTCTACGCCAAGTTCTTTGGAGATCACAAGCCGGCGCGTTCAGCCGTCGAGGTTGCACGCCTCCCCAAGGATGTTTTGTTCGAAATCGAATGCATTGCCAGGTATGTGAGACCTTGGATCGTGCATCAAATCGTTATCTATCTATTTGCACAGCCTGAGGAACTAAGCATACCATCACTGGATGTGTGAATATCGTTGTCAACGCATTAACGTCGTTTTCTAAAACTATACAAATAGAGCGCAGTTGTTACAGATGTCAAGCAAGCCATCCATCCTCCGTGATCATGGGAGTGCTTAGAGAAATGATGAATAGAATGGGTAGGATAACGATGTTCCAAGTTTCTGTCGGATATCTATGTGCAAAGTAGATCGCTGAGGTGGGGCCATGATATAAACTTAACACATCGCCAGACGATAAATAAGGTACGGTCAAGGAGTGAACGCGTGCGAATGGTTTCTAGTGTCGCTGTCCGGTGTGTAAAAACAGGTGCGTGGGGGAAACATATCAAACGAATAGTGGAAGTGAAGCGTAAGCGTACCCTCTACAACAGGTGGCACGGCGTGATTTCTTTCACATGATGACACAATCCTTGTTTGTGGTATTCTTTCCGTCCGCCCCATCCGCACGTAGGATGACGGACTCTGACCGGCCAGGAACGGGATTTCCCTTGAGCCGTTGTTGAGCACGTTTATCGCCAAGTTCAGCCGCCTTCTTGTAGTACGATGCAGATCTGCTTACACCCCATAAGTCAGTTCGGACACACATGCGTGGGATTCACATACTCCTGGAGGTCCGGCGGCGTGCCTATTCCTACCTCAAGAAAGTACCCTACCGCGTACATCGCCTTGGCAAGCCCGGCGTCCGCAGCTCTCTTGGCCCACAGGTACGCTTCTGTGTCTGATTGTGGGAGCACCCCTGGTGAGCCAACAAGGTACCATGCTGTCAGAGCGAAGCACGCATCACGATGGTTTTGCTGTGCAGCGATATTCTAGATACCTTATCAGTACATAACACAGACAGATGGCTGGGGCTGGGACTAGCAAGGACGCACATAATAGTGAATGGAAAGGGCGGCGTCTTGCGGGCAACCCAGTTTGCCATACTCGTAGAACTCCCCTAATCGGTATGCCGATGGGGCGTAGCCGAGCTCTGATGCCTGAGCAAGGAGCTCGACGGCATATTCTGTATCCACAAAAACCACGTTGTAAATGCCTTTCTCATGCAATAGGGAGAGTTCGTGGAGTGCATGGGGGAATTCGGCTGTGGCATGCTCAGCGGAGCGCTTGAGCCACTTGACACCCTCTCTGGGTCGTTTAGCCAGGCCAAGTTCACCATTGAGTTCTGCTATCCCAAGACGGTACATGGCGCCAGGATGGAGTGCGGCAGCAGCCTTGCGGAAAAATTGGAGTGCCTTAGGGGACTCACGCCTGCAACCCCAGCCATTCTCGCAGCATATGCCGGCACGGTAGGCTGCATCAGGATGGCCGTGCTTTGCGGCGAGGACGAACAAGGGGTAGGCACGATCAAAGTCCTGCTTTCCTTTGTATGTACCGATCCCGTTGGCGTAACAGTCGGCGAGAAAGTACTGTGAGGCCGGATGGCCACGATCAGCGAGACGCTTGAGGAGTGCGAGCGCCTCTGTGATGAGGTTGTCTCTCTTTTCGATCGCCTTCTCAATGTCCATGATGTTACCTGGGGTGCGTTCTGGTATGGGGTATGTCTTTGAGGCATCGATCATGAACACGGCAAACTCGAACTGGATATCTGGATCCTGTGTTTTCTTTGCATTGGCGCGGTAGAGTTCGAGCGTGCGGTCATGCGAAAGAAGGGATGCCTGGTTTCCTGGACGAAGATGGGAGTGATCCAGGAGAGGCCCACTTGACTGCAGGGGTGGTGATGGTGCGCGGACTGAGCGGGAGGTCGGGATTTGGCGGTGGGGTGTTTGCTCGACGGACTGCGGGGTGTAAAAGTCGTCTTGATCCTGGTTGTGAATGTCAAGCGCGCCGAGCGGGACGTCGTCAGGGTCATAAGCGGTGTCTGCGGGTTGTTGAATGGGCGAGTTAGAAGGACGGTTTGTGCGCTGTCTCCGTAGTTCTTGCGGTGTTTGTGGAGTACCAAACTCAGGACCATAGAACGAGTTTGGGCGGGAATGGTCGTACATGGTTGATCAGAGACAACAAGCAGTTCACAGGTTTAGCAGCACCACCACCACAATTCATGCAGTCTCTTCGTTCACGACGTCCCTCGGATTCAAGACCTATAAAACGACATGGATCCAAGCTCGCAAAGGCCCCTACCATAAGGCAAAATGCCCGCAAGACCGCCGTAGACGACAAGATGAAGAAGCGCATGTCGCTCAGATATGCAGAGATATCCGCACCTAAAGAGGCATCCGTGCCAGCCGTGCCAACCATTCCGCTCGGTCTCAGGCCTGGCGTGCCCCGTGATCCAGACGAAATCGTACTCGACGTCGCTCAAGTTAAAGAAGACTCTCGCGCTCTCGATCAACGTCTGCTCGACAAGGAGGACTTTGATCCAGACGACTGTGCGTCTCACACGACACTCGCATTGCCATTGACGAGCGGTGTCGCCAGATCTTAAAGCAAAACTTGCCAACTCGACTGAGGCCGAGCTCAAGTCCCTCCAGTCTTCTCTGCGTTCCCTCAAGGACGATACCGCTGTTCAATTGCAGCGCAACGTTTTCAAAAAGTTAGCACATCCCTGTCTTGACTGCCCCCGCTAACCAAACGACGTAGTTATGCTGAATTCGTCCTCGTTTCAAAAGAGATAAGCATTCTCGAGAATGAGATGCTTGAACTCAAAGACAGTCTCCAAGAATGGCGGAGCATGCCTTCTCTCCTGCATATTGACGAATCCGCCTCCGTCGCTGGTCTGGCCCTTTCTTGCACGCCCCCCTGCCCGCAGCTGATCTTGTGTGTCAGAACGCAGACGTGCAGCTCGTTCTTCCGTCGTGGATCTCCGCATACTCTATGCTTCCCAGATGCAAGCATTACATTCGCAGATATCTGGTTCTGCAAAGTTTGCACCCGCTACCCCGGGAAGGCACGTTGTCTTCGAAATGGACGGAATTTGGGAGTTGAACGCGGCAACATACAAGGTTATTAGCATGGTCCGATTCGTCATTTTAGACGACATCGTTCTAGTCGCTCGGAGAAGGAGGGGTGGTGGTGCAGTTGCTCCTACTTCTGGGAGCAGCAATGCTACCGAATCGGCAGGAAAGATCATTGCAGAGAGGTGCTGGCCATTGAATGAGATGCTGGTCCTTGACACAAAAGATACCGCTAGTAGGTTGTCACCTTTGACCCGTGCACCATCTTCTCACTCTTCCATAGACATGACCAACGTCTTGAAAATCCGTCACGGCAAGGAGACGCATGTGTACCGCACAGACGCCCCCACCGACAAAAAGACGCTGCTTGGACAGTTCCGCCAAGTGGCAGAGGAATTGGCGATTCGAAAACGCAAAGAGCGGGAAGGCGAGCATGAACGCCGGAAAAGCTTATGGGCAGGAGCAAATTCAGCCGGTGACGTATGTCATATTTTCTCCCATGACAGGTGATTTTCACAACCACACACCAGCGCGTGTCCGCAGTGTTCAATCTCGATAAACTTCCCCCACTTTCCGACTGGATGACCGAGTTAGCTCGCGCTGCGAATGCCTCGTCCCCTGGCGCTGCAGAAGAATCTGCGAGGGCCAAAAATGATCGAAATGCACGTGCACTTTCGGAACTGTCTGATGACCTGACAGTTGCTATTGCTCTTCGAGCGTGGCCTCGCGCTGTTCAGCTGGCAGAGTCGGCGCGTGTTCATCCGAGCCTGTCGCCACTCATTGTGACACTGACGTCTGCCCTCCTTGATGCACTGGCTCGTCCGAAGAACTCAAAATCCACGTGTGTGGAGCTTGTTGGTCATTTGCTGCGTCTTGGCGCCGCGGCTCGTGCTCGTGAGACATTCCTGGCTGCCAGAGGGGCGGCGATCAAGAGATATGTTCGGGCTATCACCTTTGAAGGACATATCAGCCTCTATATACATCATCTAGCAGTCGTAGTGTTCACGGCGATAAAGCATACTGCAGATTGGTTCCTCGCTGGGTTCGTGGAGCATGAGATGACCTCTGGTGAGTCAATCTCGAGTGCTCGAAGGGGTCGCTAACGAAGCGACCCAGGTTTTATCGACTGGGCCAAGAAGCAGATTGAGTGGTACGCTGAGATGGTCAGGAAGCAAGTTTACAGCTCGGATGTAGACCAGCAAACTGTTGAAGAGGCACTCAAGATTACACGTTCTCAGAGCCGGAAGGTTAGCGAACATCTCTTCCGTACTTGACACCCTTTTGTTGACAATCATATAGTTGTTGCAAGAATTTGGCCTCGATTTTCATTACCTCCTTGACGATCTCCTTTCTCAACATCCCAAAACGCTGTCTATTTCCACCCCTCCTAATCCGCCTGCTCGACTTGCTATCTCACCGCCTTCCCTTTCCCGAACTCCGAATTCGTCCAAGCCGCCATCACCGTCGCCTTCAGTTACGGTCCGACCCACTACACCTACATCCCGTCTACCTCGACCATCACTTTCTAGGGGTGATTCGAGTACTGTCCCGTCAACACCCGTAAGACCACTACTGCCAAGATCTAACGATAGCTTGAGGGCCGCAGGTCCCCTACCCCCACGGTCGGCGAACCGACCGAGCGGTTCAGCTGTACGCCCTGTGCAGGTTGCGGTTCCTGACCGGGAGGGAATGATTTGATTGTATGTAGTTTAGTTAGTTATTACAATCTTGTTGTATCGGTTGCACTTGTTTGAAAGTCGACGCGTCTAATATTCTCATTCTCGTTTGATGATCAGCACTCACGACAATGTCGACGCCTATCGAACCCAACCTGCAGCGGTGGACTCCGTCTGTAGACCCCTCCTCTATCGTCATCCCAGGACTCGACACGAGCGCACCCATAAATGACCAGATCGACCAGATCGAACAGTTGATCACCATTAAACTACAGGTAAGCTCAGGCCGTCGGGTGCCAACCCCAGTAGCGAATGATCAGGGAAGAATGTAGACGCCAATTTTTCGAGGGTACAGCATATCATGTCGACGAAGCTCTTGCCGGCTGTGAAGCGCTACGCGCTTGGTACGGAACCAGTGCGTGAAGCGGCCAAGGTGACGTCCTTGTTGGCCAATCCGCCATCGCCGTTGCCTCACAAAATCCGTATTTCTTAGTTTTGGACGTCATTTTACGAACAGGCTGCCCAAGTGCATATACCGACACTTGGAGATGACGATTCTGTACACGACGAGCCAACTCAACAGCCTGTCGCAGCCTCTGAGCCGACGTCCACCTCACAGCCCGAGGAAGACTCGCATGTTACCCCCTCGCGTTCGCCTTTCGGGATTGCCTCGAGGACATTTGACGTGACTGCATCGGAGAGCTCGTTCATGCCTACAAATGCAATATCGTCCACCCCGGCCCGTCCTGGGCATGCACCCGATCAAACTGTGGACGAACACCCATCCTGGAGTGTTTCTCTCGACCTGCCGATGGCCCGTCTCAAGAGTGAGCTTCAGAGCTTTGTGCGGGAACAAGAGGAAGAAGCATCTGTGCAACAAGACACATCGTCTCTTACAGACAGTATCATGTATGAGGAGGAGAACACCATTCAACAGTTGCCGTCGACCAGTCAAGAGAAGGCGGAAGAGGGTGTTGCGAAGCCTAACCGTGACCAGTCCATTGACCGCTCACGTATCCCTCGGAGTGCGTTGCCAACACCGCGCGCAAATACGACAAGTGCATATGTCTCGCCACTCAAAGTCAAACCAAAGACACCCATCGCCATCCCAAAACATATCCAGTCCTTCCTTCCGTCTAAACTAGAAAATGAGCCCATATTTCCGTCGCCCCGCCGTCCAAGGTATGAGCGAACCCCGAAAAAGACGATACCCGTAACTTCCGCATCTACGTCTACATCCACTTCTGCGTCCTCGTCCTTGATGGATATACCATCTCTAACGAAGCATGCATCTGACTCGAACCCGAAACCGGATTTCACCGCATTCAATGACTCTTTCGATGATTCGGTTGATTTGATGCAGGGCATGTCTCCGCCCCGGACGTTAGCGTTTGCCAGGGCACCTAGGTCAAGCATAGGGCTGGGCCTCTTGCCACCGTTTGGGCGGACACCTGGGAAAGACATGCTGCCTACTCTCGGTAGAACCCCGGGAAAGGAGGCAGCGAACCGTATTCGACAAGATCTGCTTGGTGATATGCAAAGCCAGTTTGGATCCACGAGCAACGCAGTCTCCAACAAGATAAGAACACCTGCGTTTGGGTATGGTTCTAGTGCAATCAAGGATGACACGATGAGTACGGTTCCAACCCCACCTTCGCTGTCGCGGTACATGCGACACCCATATCCCTCTTGGACAGATAGCAATGACACTGATACCAGTTTGGCGACCATGATGCGTCGAGTTGGGCTTGAGATGCCAGAATCGGGCTCCAGAGTTGGTTCTGTGACATCATCCTCACATTTGAGGACACCTTCGCAGGCAGAGGACGAAGGTGGCACGCCGCTTCCTCCTCCAATGACGGACGATGAGCTCCATACACCCGACCATCAAGAAACGAATGTGTTCGACTTCCGTCAAGAGGAGCAAAGTGCCGTCCAAGTCAGATCCCACCATCACGACGATGCAGACTCGGATTCGGACTCGGACTCGGACTCGCTCATTGACGAACCGCCTCATTCTAGTCATCCTTCCACAGCCTTCATTATGGCATCTTCCCGCGAACCTGGCCCAGATGACTCTTTCGGGTCGTCCAACTCAAATCATTCAATTGACTCACTGGGCGAGGACGAGTTTGGAGAAAACATGGCCGCTGTACACCCCTTTGCACGCGCGCTTGAAGCCGGGGGTGAAGATGCGGACGACTTTGATGACAGCTTTGAATCCGAGGGTGGATTCGAGGGTGGTCAGGAGACGGAGGAAACGGTGTTTGGGATCCCACCAGCACAGCGTCGGCAGCAGGGGAGGAGGCCGGGTCAGTTGAGGTTGCTTGGGGAGGACTTGTTACAGGATACGATTGGGATTGGTGGACAACTTGCCAAGGCTGGGAGGATTGAGGAGACACCGACGCCGTACTACGGGAAGGGTTAAGTATGTATCCGTACGAGCGCCTCCTTCTGATAGCGCAAGTGCGTATTCGGAGGGGGAAACTGGTGTAACAAACTACCGAGGCTTGCGTTCGATAACTTTGACACGCTTCACTGACTGCAAGCAGAAGCAGTCGATAACATGACTATGGGTCAGTGCCTGGGATGCTCTCGTCCCAGCCGCACATTCATCCATGTCTGCATTGCTGCTCCTTTGTCGAGGTCACTGAAATTCTATCGGGACCCGTTGTCGTATCATTTTTTAGAGAAGGTAGATTGAAGCAAGTCTTGCGGAAGCTGTGGTTTCCGTCGTTCACTTGTCTCGCTTATGGCATTGAAATCCACAAAACTTCCATTGCGTGCAGCGGGTCCTTATCAGCGAAAAAAAAAAACAATCTCAGCGATATCTACATCTCGTCGTATTCTCTCTCTGCACTTATTCGTGCCCACAACTCGCTTCCTGCTCACCGAACCGAATCCGCGACGAATGTGATTTCACTTGTATCCATCGGTCGAAATGGGCCAAATCCAGACACAAAGGACGCAGGTGAGCTTGAAAAGATGGAGCGCGTGCTTTTGAGGAGGATTCGTGACAAGTTGGACCTGCCGTTGGAAGTGGAAACAGACACTATCACTGAGAATACAGCAACCGTCCAAGGTACTGTTCAGGCACTTGTTGACTACCATCTGGTTCACATCGCCTGTCATGGCGTACAAGACCAGAAAAATCCATTTAACTCGCCTTTCGCGATGCGCGATGGGGACCTCACATTAATACGCATCATCCAGGAGCGCGACAAGAACTCTGAATTCGCCTTCCTGCCCGTCTCATACAGCATCGATGGGGGACACGTCGACTCCAGACAAGCCCCTTCACCTCGCGGCCAGGATGTAGTTCCCGGGCTTTCATGTTGTGAGGTGTGGATGGAGCTGCACACGAAGTGGCGACTCGGTTTTATGATGAGATGCTCAAACAGCCCGACATGGGTTTTGAGCATGCGGCTGAGGCGTTGAATATTGCGGTTGCCAAGGCTGCTGGTAAGGGTGTCATTGGAGAAGTTAATTGTGTTCGTTCATATTGGGATTTGAATGCTCGAGAATCGATGTACGTTCCTTCTGCTCTCGTGGAGGCTTGCACGTATACTGATAGCATTTTCGTCAGGTATATCTTGAGTTTCGGACTCATGTACCTGTGCGAGAAAGGTTGCAGATTTGATCGTACATTCATGCATGTGTCCTGTGGACGTAGGTTCCCTTTTACTGATGTTACCTTTGCCAGGTATAGTACCTTTGGCCTGACTCCGTGTTTGCCATATGAATGCAAGAAAGGTTGCAGAGGTTGAATGTGTGTTCACGTATGTATCATGTGGACGTGGATTCCTTCTTGCTACTATCATTGCCAAGTGTAGTACAGCACGGTTTGATTCGTGTATTGGTATAAGAAAAGTTGCAGACTTGATTGTGTGTTCATGTACGTGTCGGTTTGGGGTGGTTTCCTCGGCTACTGATTCTACCTTTGTCAGGTATAGCATCTTCGGTTTGATTCATAAACGAGTTCAAGAATTGTTGCAAATGGTAATGATGCTCAGTGTCATGTTTACCAGCCTGGAGAACTGTACAATAAGAAAAGGGTCGAAGATGAGTTTGGAAGCGAGGACAAGACCGCCCAGTGTGCCCCTTTTGCACACACTTGACACCGGAGAGGGTACTGGCACGTGATGCATATCGGGATGAACGACATCTAGACTTCGACGGACAGCGGTGATATCCATATGACGTGCTGCAGCGCGCTCACTTGGCGGGATTCGTGCCCGAGCAACCGCATAACAGGTTCATGTATTAAGACACGCGCTACAACCAGGTAGGTGTGTACACCAGCAAGTGTGTGCAGTGTTCTTCCTAGACGAGACGTCTGGGTCACCACACGAGTGTAAGGGCACAATGGTGTTCTGCGTGCACCGATTGCTACCTTTCTAAATTCGTGCCCAAAACCCGATTCACATAACACTCGCTTACTAGTGCAAGCCACTCGCATAACAATACACGAACAAAACGACGGAACGTCACGTCACCGAGCAATGACTTTAGGCATGTCCGAGCATGCAAAGGACTCAGGAAAAAACAACTCGCGCCAGTCGCCACCTATCCTTCTGCTAGAGCGGAGAAGTCCGGGTAACAAAGGATCCATTCGAGCTAATTCAAAAAAGGACTTCAATGCTTATTCTATAGTGACTCCATTCATCACTCACAGCGGATGCAGTGCAGATGGTATATAACTCCAGTCATGACGACGACGCCCTGCAGCCTTGGACAGGTAGTGTCTGACTGATCAGATAGACCGTGGTAAGCGAGAACGCACCACCGGCTTGCATTGGCTAATTTCTGCGTAGATTTCTTACTGTTTCATGGAATCTAACGTCTCCGCGGCTCAGAGTGGTAAGTTTCTGATATTGCCTTACCTCCAGATAACAATGCTTTATACCGTGCAGATGGTCGTGCAATCAGCGGGCAAGAATTCAACGACCTGCATCACAATGAACGACCACAGTGGGGTTGTGAGCCACGTACTTTGCGCAATATTCGCAGCTCACTATGACCGCCGCAGTCGACATCGGGGACGTGCTATCCTACGCGGACGATGTCGAAGAAGACGACAAAGAGTATATCGTCAAAGCTATTCAATACGTGCAGAACAATTTTGTAAGTACTATCTGTCATCAAGGTTTTCCTGAAACAACTCTAGAGCTAATCTCGATGAATTTTTTGCAGGAACAGTGCTACCACCAGGTCACCAGAGCCGAATTGGTCATGTTTGGCTGCTTGATCTTCAATGTCTGTCAACACTTGATCTCGCGACTTTGGCTTACTGATCGAACAGGCTCTTTCTTCCGTGGCTTTGATATGCGGGGTCGACGCCGTCGCATCATGGGGTGAAGATGGTGGAAGCAACCAGCTCATGGCTCTGGTCTTGAGAAGAGCAGACATTGCCTTCAACAGTGATGACGGAGACAAGCAAATCATGATGGACTGCTTGGCAATGACATTTGCAAAGCTGTTGATGCAAAAACAGCTTTCAGCTTTCGTCAGAGGGATTAACACGAGGTTGTATTCTCCTCGGATATGTCCGAGTCAGGACTCTTTAGTGAGTCCTGGCAGCATGCGTAGCAACTGATTCAAGGGACACCGATAACTAATTAACCACGAACGCAGTAGGGCAGGTGCTAGAGTGGCAGACTATCGTAGCCGAGATGAGCTGTCCATGGGATGAGATCTGAGTTACCAACGCCAATCACTCACCACTGCTAAAGCCACGATCAATAACGACGTTCTACTTGTATGACTGATCTATGTTTCTTGTGGCATCCATGCAATGGAAATGCTTTTTTTCGATAAACCACAGTCCTGCCATGCAAAGCCTAGAGTGCTTCAGAAAACTCCATGCCCAGAACGAGCACTCTCACAGCAGCTTGTACTTAGAAAGACTTCTGAGCGCATGGAGTAGCACCAGTGGTAGATAGTAAACCGTTTGAGAACGTGAGGAGTCTGGCTTTTAGCTCTTTGCACTAAGCCGAAAGAATTGAGTGGTTCAGGCCACTAGATTCATAAGGATCCCAGACGCTTTTTTGAACGCAAAATTGCTGTAATACGTGTCTAGATTGATTCTAAAAAGTGTGCGTGCGCAACGCACCTGCAGGACGATGCTTGAAATGAAGGACGCACGACGGTCTTGAATCACAATGTAGCCATGTTAGAGGTTGCTGCACGAGTTGCAATCATGCCCATAACAAATCTGTGGTCGGCGCTGAGATTTGCATCTGTGAAGTTTGAGATCCAAACAAGGCAAGTGTTGTATTCACGCCTCGACGACCGACAAGCCTATCCTTGTACTCACTTCAACATCGTCGCCAAGATGTCGCGACAACGTTCAAACTCTTGCATAGAACAAGGCCAACCTCTATCAATAAGTTCGTTCTTATATGTAAATACCACCATGTCGAGAGACCCTTCACTTTCTTTTTTCTCTCGCGTTGATGGCTTCGAGCTTGTGGCCACGACGATTCACTTTACCATCATGTGTCCCTCTACGCGCAAGACGCACGGGACAATCATGGGATATGCGTATAACCCTGCCGGAAAAACTGTCGTCCTTGAATACGCTTTCGGACGACATCCTCATGGAGGTTTTTGGCTACCTAGATATCGAGGACATTCTTTCCCTACGACGAGTACGTTTCTGCATTCTAGACCTCTTGCACGTATTGACCTCATGTGCGACAGGTTAGCAAGCTCTACTACAATCTCACCCACCAAGGCATCATTTGGAAGAATTTTCTCATGCGCATCGGCTCCAATGCTCCACAGCTGCCGCCATCGCATCGTCATTCACCTCGGCGTATGACCTCTTTTGAAGCGGAAAGGCTAGTCACGAGGTCGATTTCACTGCAGAAGAATTGGTTGTCACCCAATCCTTGTCCCTTGTCTCGCGATTCTTTTCAAATCCACCGTCTCATCCAATCAATGGTCATTCTCCCTGGAGGAAAGTACATGGTCGCCTCCGTGTGCAACGTCGCTAAAACACATTATTCTATAATTGTATTTGCCCTCGATCATCGCATAGGCGGGGTCGTCCCTCTGGCGGAGACGCCAGTCAAGCAGAAAGCTTATAACCTTAAAGCCAAATACATGACTATTGATGGAACGCCTAGCATAGTCATTGCATATGTTCGTCGCAAAATCTCTTCCCGCTATAACGATTCTGGGTTAGTCGTCGTCGACTACAAATTGGTTTGTCTAACTCAGTTGAGCAGAGTGGACCCATCAATATATAACCCCATCTTGGAAAATCCAAGAAAACCGATCGATCCGCCTGTGCCTCTTCAGTACGCGTGCACGTGCATACAAATCTCCCTCGACACTCTCGACGCGTTGTCAGACCCCCGCCTTGTGCCTGGTTCCGCCGCTTTCTTTCGCTTTGCTGCATCACAGCCGCCACCATTCCGTCTTTTGTGCGTTTTACGGAGTAGCTCCGAACTCGGAGCTGTCGACCTTGCCGTCATTGAGGGCATACCGACAGTAGCAGTCGTGAAAAACAGTGAAACTATCGTCTTCAAGGAGCTGACTGGAGTTGGTATGCTCTCCACACTCTGCTGTGCCAGAGAAGAACCCTATTCCTCGAATGTGAGTAATCGCGGTGGGCACTGAATGACAACCATGCTCATCGATTATTGGGGCCAGCATCATCAAATTTGTAATATGCGCATTCTGCCTCACCAGGGCCAAATCCTTATTCTCCGTGCCATTAAACTTCCTACACCACCCGCCATCGGACATGCGATGGGAGTACCGCCAAATACCCAAGATCTCATCACAATTTCCATGTTTAACATTCCAGACTTCGGTGACAACGAAATGCAGGGCGCATTTGCACAACAAACCATGAGCTTCCGGGCCGACGACGTCGAAGGCATCCAAATCACGGACCCAAGTGACTACGAAAGCATCTCATGCTCAAATCCAGCCGACGGCGTTGAACATCCACCCGTCACCATCTTTTATCGCAGCGAAGGCGGTACCCGATTCCACGAACTTGTGATCAACCCCACCCCCCGCCACTTTTTACCCAAGAGCATGCTCTCGACGCCACACTACTGGCTAGGCAACCTGGTCGCAGGTAACCACCACGTGGTCACATGGGAAAGCGAAAAAGAGCGAGGGATCTGTCGCGGGTTCGTGCTCGCCGGAAACCAGCGCTCGCTCGTGTACGTCACGCGCACACAGGACATCTCCGAGCGGCTCTCCATCCGTGGGTTTTACAGCCACATCTCCGTGAGCGACGGAACGGCCGGGTACACCACGGCCAAGCAGGCGCTCTTCCACAACGTCATGCGGGGGGCGATGCGTACCCGGGAAGGCGTCATGTGCAAGTTTACCATGTCGCCCGACTTGCGCGCAGATTTGCGTGCAGGGGTGAAGGCGATCGCGTGGGACGAAGGGACTGGGCGTGTCTTTTACGTCAAGCCGGATGATTCATGTCTTCATGTGATTGATTTTGCCAAGGCGCCCGTGCAAGGTGTGTCACCATCGACCGTCCGCTTCCGTCCTCTCTTTCTCACTCGGTGTCGCTAGCGCCCGATGGTCAGCGGCGGCCGCTTCCCCTGGCTGACGCGCGCATGCTCGACTTGTAATATTATTACGGACCCTTGTGTATGTTTCTTTCTTCGTGCTATCCACGCTGCTGCTCTCGTTCCGTTGTCACGCTTTTGCTCTCCTCTCGGATGTGTCATACTTTTTTCTAATCGCATATTGAAGCTTTTTTTTTTTTTTCACTATCGTGAGCAAAAATACATTACATGACGTTTTGTAAGGTATGTGCTTTGTAAACGTGGGGGGATATTGTTCTGCATGACTTGACGAGAGTAGTTCTACCCTGCGATATGACGAAGACGAACGGACGTGCGAATATATATGCGAAGCAAGAAAGAGGCTCAAAGAAAAGGGAAAACAAGTAACACGGAGCGTGATAAGCATCAATCAAAGGAGAATAAAAAAAAAAGATCCAACGAATCTGACACGACGCGCTCGGCCGTCGAAGCGTTAAAAACAGAAAAAAAAAACCAAGGGTCCTGGATGTGGGCATGGGCCGGTGGTAGCGACTTTAAAGGTAAAAAGGATCATGCATAGAACCGATCCCGTCGCACGGCGTCATGACTGGTCCTTTTCTCGCCTCTTAAATCCGAGTATAGGCGCGCTTAAACTGAGCTTCCGGGTCGTCCTTGCCCCACTAGTGCCTGTCGTGTTAATGACAGGCCCAGGTGGAGTGGCAGTGCTAGGGGGCAGCATAATGAAGCCGTATGCATGGGCAGACCTGGGCCTCGCCGCGGCGTCATCTGCCGGATCCGATCTGTTTGTTGAAGCTTTAGAGCTAGATACTGGTGAAGGACGATTTAATGTCGGTCCACTCTGGGACGGTGAACGGGCTGTAGGACTGCCGGTAGACGTCGCAGGACGAACAGATGGTATAGTCAACTGTCGAGGACTGATCTCCTTTGTCGATGCTTTGACGTGTCGCCGTGGTATACGTGCATGGTCTAAGCTCGCTCTTGCAGACGATGAGAGTGGTGTTTCGGGTATGGGCGATTGGGGTGATGCTGGTATGGAAGGCAGAGACCGCGGTTGCGAGCGTCGGTCTGGTACCGAGGATATGGAGATGACATTGGATCTTGCAGAAACCGATGAATGCCTGGAAATCGTCTCGTGGGGTAACGAATCAACCACTCGGGAGTGCGGAGATAGTTTTCCATTAGGAAGTGGAGTGACACGAGAGGGATAACCCGTAGTCGGCGAGTCAATCGGAGGGCGGGAATCCTTTGAACTGTTGGAAGATGAACTGATAGACTGATTTCGTACCGGCGAGCCCAATGGACTGAGGACGTCCTGAGAGGGCGGTCTATCCGTGCTGACTTCTGAGCTTGGCCGGGACTTGGCGGTTTTGAATAATGGCCGTAGCCAACCCATCATACTCTTATCAGAATCCTTTTCTTTGTCATTTACTGCACCAGTCGAGCCTTGTGAAGGTTTGGGATCCTCCTTTGGAAGGATGGCTGTGGGTTGCGAGCTTGGCTGTGGGGCAGTGTGGAACTTCTCATCCAAAACCGAACGAGTCGTCCGGAGTGCGGTGTCACCACGTAAAGACCCATGGCCGATCGTCGTCGAACGGCTAGTGGGACTTTTCAAAAGCTGCGACGATGCCTTGCGCGGCGACTTCCAGGAAGGATCAAGGGGGGGACGCTTTGGTGCTGGAGGTGTAATCGGCCGTGGGATAGCCTCAGGCACAGGCGGATCATTGAGGCCGGGCGGTAATGGTATTGATCGTGCGGCGGTCACTGGAGAATTAGTTGGTTGCCAGACTTGCGACGGTTGTGGCACAGGCGACATGACGGGATCAGAGCTGGGTGACCGGAGTCCAAGAGCCGAAACGTCAATGTCCAAGGCCTGATAATATAGAACGTAGGCAGACCCAGAGTTCGAATCCCCAAAGTACTTTGGGATGTCAGACTCTTTGATCGAGTCTACGGTTTCGTCATCGAAGATGAGCCAGGAGCCCATGGTCTTTATAATGCTGACGTAGTGACCGTGACTTGGTCCGCTGTCATGTCAGGGGTAAGTCGGGATGTGATGAATAAAAATAAGCGAATCGCTCACTTTCCAATATGTACTACAATAGCGAAAAGTTCGTACAGGCGGTCTGGATTTGGTATGTCGTCCACGGTGTTGAACAAACGGAGCTCGAGGGGAAACGCAACGCGGTATGTAAGTTTGATGTCCTTTCGCAGGTCTTCTCGATACTTGAATCGCTTCAGATGGAGGGCGAGCACGTTTGGCAACTGCTTGATCTTCATCCTGTGCGGGTTATCAGCAATGCGCAGTAGGAGCCATCTTTAGCACACTGGCCTTCTTTCAGCTTCCTGTAAGTCGCAGCAGGCATCACAAAAGAACTTCTCCTTTTGGCAAAGCATTTCGCTTGCACTGAACTGCCTAAGACAAGCGGTGACGCTTGAATTTTGTTCGATATCTATAGAGAGATCAAGGAACGGCTCGTCGCGAGAGGAAACCTAGGATGGCGTGGTAAGATGACGCAGACGGTGAGGCATACAAAGCGTACGTTCTCGCATGTCAGACATCGGGTTTCGTTAGTCAGTATGCCTTCGAATATTTGATGAATGAAAGTCGCGCCAGGCGAGTGTGTGCTTGAGGTGGATGCGCTTGCAGTCATGGCCGGGGGTTGAGATGCAGAGGAGGAGGATCTGGTGGAATGAGGGACTGGAAATGGCGTCACTGTGACGAGGGGAGGGGGGGGGTGAAGCAAGGAGGTGGACGTACGGTCGTCGCCAGAGGCCAAGTGAAGCCTCCTTTCCTCTTCCACTTCCTCGACTATCCGGTTTAATAAATAATTAAGGAATTCGTGGGCATCCTGATGCATGGTATTTCTGAAGTCTTCGTTGAGCTCTCTGAGCTTTTCTATGAACGGGCGGGGAGCGATAGAGCCCTTATCGGCGGGGTTCTGGGATATAAGGACATAGAGGGCGCGGAGGGCAGAGAAGAGGGAGCGCGAGGTGGATGGAACTGTGGGATGCGATGGGGGATGGGGTGGGGAGGAACCTTGTGCGGATCTTGGATCCGGTCTGCGGCGACTGGACGGAGAAGTGGGGGAGAGAGTGGATGGGACGCGCGAGGACGATGTGTTCGGGTATGAATCGGTATGTTGGATGACGAGGTTTCGAAAGGGAGAACAAAAGTAGAGTGCTTGGAGAACGGAATTGGCGTAGCTGCAGGGGGATTAAGTGAGCGGGGATATAGTGGGAATGAAATGGGACGTGCCAGGTGTTGCCAAACTACGAGCGAGGGGGGGGGGGGAGGATATGAGCGGGGAGAAGGGGGAGAGAGAGAAAACAAACGTTTTCGAGACCGAAACGTTTACTGTCAGCGGTACTTGGGGCGGGTGTTGGTTTTGGGACGACGTTGGGCGGGAGTGAATGCGCTGGTTGAGCAAAGGAGATCCACTTTGCGATTGCCATGAAGAAAGGGAGAAAAGGAGAGGGGACGAGGTCGGAAGGAGGAGATGTTGGCTGTGGACATGGGTCGACTTGACCTTCCGTTGACCGGATCCGCTTAGCCGACGGTGGTGACTGTACGAAAAAGTTGTCTTGTCTCGTCGTTACATACAAAACTAGACTAGACGAACCCCGTCTCGAGAACGACTACCACATCTCCCACTTTCACCACACCCTCGCCCGTAAAAACCCCATTGCTACCCAAGCACGGCGCACTCGCTCGTGCTGGGTCCAGTCCCCTCCGAAACTTCATCATAACCTTGTACGGGACCGCATTGTCGCGAACTCCTGTGCTTGGGTCAACATTTGGCAACTGTGGGACTCATCAGTTTCTATCTTGGTCGTGGACTAACATCGCACCAGACAGCGAGCGCATTTCGACACCGCACGGATCACGTTGTCCCCTCCTTCCCTGTTCGAACCAATGCTCAGCTCAGTCACCACGTCCTCAAGGAACGGTTCGCCGGCACCCTTGAATACTATATTGGGTCGGAACCTGCAATTCAGTCATGTCGATTCATCGTGGCCATCTGCTCGCATACCGTTCAATCGTTAATTCTTCTTCCGCCCACTTTTCACCTACGCCCTGCACACCCACCATGTTTCTAATCCGTTCCTGGACAGTCTCCACGCTCTCCTCAGACACGAGTAAAATGGGGTATCCATCCTGATAATATAAAGGTGCCTCCAGCTGCGGGAATCTCAGGGTGGGCGGACAATTTCGGACTCCCGGGCCCTTGACCACCAAGTGAACAGGAAACCCGACATACTCCGACAGTATTGTCGAGGGCGACCGACCTGTCGTAGTTTCACAAATATATCCTTGAATGCCTTTGTGATCCCAGAGTTCGACATGGATGCTTATTCGCGTGCTTAGCAGAGCTTGACGTGCACGGTAATGTGCCTCACCTTTCCCACTTCTGCAACGTGTCTGGCCCCGGATTAAGGGCGATATGAAAGCTTTCACTCTCCGAACCCTCTGGAAACGTGACTTGCAGACCGCCACCATCAGGGGCTGAAGGGTCTGCGACGATGCGGGGATGAACCAACACGAGCTAAGCCACCAGCCGTTAAAAGGGCCGACAACGCGTTGTCTGCGAGACAACACACCTTCCCCACTTCACGAGCCGTCACAACAACATGGCTGTCCGCCCTGACAACACACCACTTTCGATCATTCTGACGCGTCTTACCCGTGAATAACCTCCTAGGATAGGTTGTATTGGACGCACTTCGAAGCCCTCCAACGTGTACTTTGCTTCTTGCACAGATATGCCCTTGCAGCTCTAGAAGCCACGTCAGACAAGCAGACAAGGGTCGAGGGAACGTACGATACCTTGATAGGATGAATGAGGAGTTTGGTAACCCAAAGGTTGGACGTGTCGAATTTTGCAACGTCGTCCATGGGCGGGTCGAACGACCCGTACTAGGCGTCAGATATCAAGATTGCGTGCGAACGTATCCGGACAACGGCGCCAATAACTTGCTCCCTCACCAGAACCAGGAGTCAACATTCGATGCTTGAAAGGACAGACTGATAGGAGGACGACAAAACGCGACTAGCGAACTATCTCCGCGTCCATCCGCACAATCACCTCAACTCTACGCCGTTCTCATAATGATATGAACGCCACTATCGGTGCTCACGATATCGCTGATCTCCTTCACTTGAAGTGCAAACGCAGCTTCTTCAAACGGCTTCTGCATTTGTCCACGCGCAAACATACCGAGATCGCCGTCCTTGTCATGCGAGGAACAATCCGAGTGCACTTTGGCGAGCTCGCCAAACTTGTCCAGCTTGTTCGAAGCCTCATTGATCTCCGCTTGATGCTGTCGCAAGATGGTGATCGCTTCGTCCTTGGTCCGAGTGATCGTGGCCTGTCCGAAGCGTGTGGGCATCACTATATCGACGATGGGAGATCACCACGTACTTGCTTCCAGCTCGACGGTCGCCGGCTGTCCTTGTGTTTGATCAACAGATGGCTCGTTCTGATCTGCCGCGGCTGGTCCAATAAATGTGCTCCGGGAAGTTTCCGCACGTCTTCCTTGGTTAATTCAGATGGCTGGACCCAGGTCGAGCTACTGGTATCGGTGTTGAAGAAGTAGGGTACCTTGTGGGTAGATGACATGCGAATTTCCCATCGCGATGCAGACTGTGCAGATATTATGAGTTTGGTACCTGCGGTATGTATCCAGGGGACACAAACCATGTCTAAAGGGCAGATCAGGTCGTTGTAAAGATGCGACTTGGGAAGCACCACTCATATACCTGGATTATGTAATACTTGTACTTTGCAGCAAGCCAAATGCGTGATTACGATCCATTAGGAATGTCTTCGCTAGTCTACCGTATCACCGCGCCGTCTCATATCCTTGCGGGTTCTTCGTCTGCCAGTTCCACAAATCCCGACACATCACCTCCAATGTCTGCGGTGCCCTGAACCCAAGTTCCTTCTCCGCGAGCGTTGGGTCCGCAGTCAGGTCCGGGACATCCCCACGGCTGTCATCGCCTACGGTTAGCTCATCGCAGCGCTCACCCGCCTTCCACGCACCGCCTGCCGATTATTTCATATCTGAACTCGAATCCCGTCGCTTTCCTCATCGCGTCGACAATTTGCAACACACTCATGCCTCGGCCCTTGCCAAGGTTGTAAGCCTTGTAGCGGGCCTCGTCAGGGCAGTTGTCAAACACTTTGGAATTCGGTGCGAGCGCATCGAGTGCAAGCAAGTGTCCCGACGCCAGGTCGAGTACGTGGAGATAGTCCCGGACACACGTACCATCCCTGCATCAGTCAGCCGTCATAAATCACCTTTGCACGTTCACTCACGGCGTGGGGTAGTCATTTCCAAACACCTTGAACGTCGACGCGTCTACTCGTCCGACCGCTATGTGGGCTAATAGAGGCAAGAGATTTCCAGGACGACCGTGAGGATCTTCGCCGATCAGCCCAGAAGGATGAGCACCAGCGGGGCTACACCGCACTCTCAGTCATAAATCGTCCAGAGACAAATAAAAAAAAAATATCCCTACTTGAAGTAGCGAAGCGCAATAGCATTCCAGCGCTCAGGTTCAGCTGCATCGGCAAATGAGCGTAACGCCTCGTGGAAATGGACATGCCCTACCGTGGCAGAGGTCGTTGATGACTCTTTCTGATATAACCTTGGTCCTTCCATAGGGACTATCGGCCTGCAAGCGTGTTGTTTCAGGTATCGGAATAGTCGGCGGTGTCCCATACACGGTCGCAGATGAAGAATAGACAATTCGGGTGCAGTCATAGTCCGACATGATCTGCAAGAGGGAGATGGTCGCAGAAACATTGTTGGCATAATAAGCCAAAGGTATCTCGACCGATTCGCCGACTGCCTTGTAAGCCTGGTAGAGCGTCGTTGGTGGCATGTCGTCACACAGGAGCAGTCCAAACGACATACTGCAATGTGGATGACGCCCCAGATGCCACCTTTGCCGTATTTCTCAAAGACGGCCCTGACTTGCTCTGGACTTGTCAAGTTGCATTGAAAGTCGTCGATTTCTACACTTTCCTTGTCTTCTTCCGTCGCGTTCTCGGGTAGGGCATCGCGTGCAAGGTTTGCGACGCGGTTCAGCGCGGTGGGATGCGAATTATGGTGGTTATCGATCGAGATCACCTTGTATCTTCTTGTCTGTTGCAATGCAAAGATGACATGGGAGCCTAACGCCGAGTTAGTCCGTCGACTTGGTTGGACCAAAAAACGTGTTGCTTTTTTTTTCTCTTGAAGACGTACTCACCAATATAACCAGCACCGCCGGTGACCAAAACACGCTGCAGAAAGAGTGATGAGCTGGTACGGGATGCGCCGCAGACATGGACGCACTCGTAGACCATTCTGAGTCGACATGATTGGACGTTGGAAACAAATGTGATGATCAGCGATCGCAAAGGTTCAAGTAAAATGTGAGCGCGATCCTGAACACGCGGTAATCCGACATGTCTATTACGATCAAAGTATCGTCACTTGTATCCATTACCGTTCTTCCATTCTCACATCCCCTTCTCCATCCTGTGCACCTCCTGCGTTGTTCCTGACATCCATCGTACTCTCCTCCTTTTTGTCCTCCGAGGCTTCTCCCGTCGGCACCCCACCGTTCACCCCGCTCTCCTCTGGCTTTTGTGCCTTCTCCTTTTCCCTCTCCCGCTCGCGTTCCCGCTCCTTTTCTGCATCGATCTCTTGCGCCAGCAGAAGCACATCACCCGTTCCAATCTTGCCGAAATGTTGCAAGTATTGGTCTCGTGCAGTACGCAAGGCCAACCACGACCACCGATGTTTGTTCTACGTAAAGACGTTAGTTAACAACAAAAACGAAGCATCAAGGACAGTACTTACGTCTTCAAGTTTCAGTATTTGTTCATCAGGAGGTAGTGCCGGCACTGGTGCTGTTGTTGTCGTTATTATTGGCACTGGTGGTGTTGGGGCTGGAGCTGCAACAGTTGAAGGGCCTTCGGCTCCTAGAGCCCTTGATTGTATGGTTGTTCCCGGCTTGGGGGGAAGCGAGGGATGCAATGGAGATCCAGAAACGGCTTGGGGAACAGCTGGCAATGGTTCTGCTTTTGCGGGTTCAGAGTTGGACATTAGAACATCTTGTGAAGGGCTTGGAGCTTCCGTTACTGGCGGACCTTGGGCCGCAGCAGCTTTGGCTCGAGCTTGAGCTATTCGCTCTGCACTCTTTGCCACCACTTTCTTCCGCATTTCGATGCGTGCATCTTCTTGCTTAATCTTCTTCACGAAATCCTTGACATCGCCCGCCCTGGTAGCGTTCAGTTAGTCATGCACCTTATAGGTAGCATCAACAAGCAGCTCAACTGGAACGGATTTTGAAGATCAAAGAAATCCCTGTATCCCATTTCCCAAATTTCCGTCAAAGGCTGAGACCCAAGACTCCACTGCCACTCTGCTGGTTCGTTTCGTCTCTTGGCACGCAACTCTTTCGTTGCCTCCACAAGACCAACTTTCTTCCCATCTACCTCTGCACTCCATGGTTCACGGTCGAACGGTGCGCATAGATCGTTCTTCCACTTCACCCAGTTTTTCTCTCGTTCGAGGATGACACTGACCGTGTCTGCAAATGCAGGTCCATTTGGAGCAGTGGAGCGCAATTCTGCGGTCGCTTTGACAATAGTATCCTGGACCCACTGTGCGTCCGAGGGCTCAAGGGTAAAGTCCATCTGAAGAGACCGATTACGCGGGGTTGCCCACGCTGCTTTTTCAGCTTTCGTGAACGATAACAGGTGATTGAGAAGAATGAGCAACTGGAAGAGGATCTGCCGTCGGAAATGCGTATCGGCAATCTAGACGCATGAGAGGGTGAATAATTGAGTGTTGGACACATCAAGATTGGGATGAATCAACCGACTTCGAGACTCAAGAGGTCCGGACTCGTAAGGAATTTCGCAAAGAAGTAATCGCTGGTGTTTTCGGCCTCGCGTTTGCGTTTTAAGGGCGCAGATTGAGCCGCCGATGCCCTGTTTCCCATCATAGCGCGTTCCTTCGTCGTTGCTTCCTTGATAACAGGTAGAACTTTCTCGACAGCCGACTTGAAGTCGTTGAAGGTACCAGAAGAAGCAAAGATCGGCGGCCGGGAGAATGGCAGCTGCAACGACCAGAATGTTTTATAGAAATCTGGGTGCGACAGAGTTGAAACGCAGTAAGGCCACGAAATATAGCATAAACCATACCATCCTTTCCAACCCTTGACTGCTTCTTTGCATCGTCGTTCTCATCAACATCCATCCTGTCACCCTGAGTTGACAGCCTCGGTGGCTCATCCTTCATCCCGACATCCCCACGACCAAGTTCCACAGTGCCCTCCCATACAGGCCCATACTCCCCTCGTAAGTTCACACCACTCCTCTCGCCCAAAGGGAAAACGCCGCTAAGGAAGGTCAATATCCGACCACAAAACATCGTTGTCGAACCCGTCTTGGACAAACGACGAAGGAGGTCATTGAGCGTCCGAAGCAATATTAATGCTTTTCCCTTTTGCGGAACCATTCCCTGCGTGAGACGTGACGCTTGCGTCTCTATCCAAGAAAAGATGTGAGAGCACGACACGATGGTCTGCATCTCCAGCAAGTCTTGGAGCACTGTAAACGGGAACGCAGCTTCGCATGCATCTATGCGCGCGCAAAGTTCGTGTCAGACTCGAGTGGCCAGTCGGTATCAAGTGCGCGAACCTTGCTCGGTGAACGTGAGGACGAGGTCGAGCCGGTCTTGCAAGTCATCGTAGTAGGCTCCACGTTCCTCTTTCAAAGCATTCCCTTCTGTCGTCTATCAAACGCATGTATAATTGATATCATCCCAAAACGTCACAGCGAGACGCACCGCAAGGGCAAAGACCTCTTTCCTGAGCACCAGCTCCCAACGACTGCGTACATTGTCCTGGCAAGACACATGTTGAAACTTGCGCACTTCCCGCTCTACTTTGTTGTCAAGTACACTCTGATTAAACGGACGCGCAGGGAACGATTTGAGGAGTTGCTCGACGCACTCGGCTTGCGAGGTCATCGACGTTTGGGTACTACAAGGTTTCGCCGAGTTGCCGTCTTGTCCGATTCACACTCCGCGCATTATCACCCCCACTTTCTTTGACCATGTCCTTTGACGACGGTGTTCCCTCCACAAACAGTCGACCCGCAGCGGAATCCGTCGACGCGACTTTGTTGAGTTCGCTTGTAGCAGATGATGCGGAACTACCGGAGCTGTTGGCACGCTTGGACAGCGCCCATACCATGGCTGATGGAGTAGAGGCTAAAGTGGACGAAATTTTGGGTACATTGGACGACTTGTTGACACGCCTCGAGCCAAAGGATGGCGATCAATGTCCAACCTCGGGTCAGTCGTGAGGTTAGTGATCTTAACTACACGGAAACCAACACACGATTTCTCATCACAGTATACAGCATTATTCTACCTAGAATTGAAAGTAGAGCATTGTGCAGGTGGGATCATATCCATCAAGGATATCGTATATAAATCATGGCTTCGCGTCCTCCGCTATCATAGCAATTCGTTTTACAGTGTGTACAACATCAGAGCCCTTGCGAGCAAACACCAGCTGACACAATCCTTGATCAGATATGCGCCCCAGAAGGATGCTGAATAAAAACACACCAGATATGGGTTTGCATTCGATCCAGTGGTATCCGCCAGCACTTCCCCTTCTAGTACCTCTGTTACACTCGAATCGTTATACTTGAACCATTCGTCAGGTCTGTCCGGAAGATTCCGGGAATAGAAAAAGTAGTGTCCAAATGATGGCGATGAGCCTCGGTGAATGAATACCGATGTGAGCTCATAAGCGAACGCGCTGTCGCCCTTCCATAACTCTTCCAACTCCTCTTTGAGTCTTAAAATCTCGGAACGAAGTTCTTCGATTTCCGTATGGATGACCTCTTGCTCGTTATTCAGATGAGCCACGAGCTCATCGTCTAGTTGGGGCAGCACGACGCTCTCTTGCTTGGTGAGGAAGTTGAGCGTACTATCAAGACAAGCACCGAACGGTGCATGCTGTACAGACCCGATGAGTCACGTAGAGAGAGCTCAGATTCACGCGTACTTTGTGTTCTGTGATCAAGCGTAGACGTTCCCTCCGTGCAGACAGCGCGGACTGTATGCGCTTAGTCTTTGCTTTCTTTTGTGGGTCCGCCGAGTCGAGGAAGCGATCCATGTAAATCGTCTCACTAAACTTCACATATGCCTGAGACTTGTAGGGTTGCAAAGTCTCTCGGTTGAATTGCACCCGCTACATTAAACCAAAAAATGCACTCATGCTGTGAAACAAGAAAACCTTGCCTACCTGTAGTTGAATCTGCAACAGAGGAGGGAGGTCGACGAGCGATACCTCCATCCTTGCCTTTCCGCCTTCGTAATCGACCAAGTCGTCAAAGTATCGGCTCAGACCATCGTAGATATCAATCCCGCTATCGGTGACGTTCACAGGCAAATGTGAAAAAAGATCTTGTTTCTCCGCGATCGATGTCCGTGACTTTCTTTGATCGGGAGTCAAGCGTTGCCTCAGCTTGCCATAAAAGAGCCTAAGACCGCCGTCAATAATGTAATGCCACACGGAGGACAACGAAATATAAGACCTTTTTACGAGACTGCTTTTCTCTAGTGGATCGCTTAACTCGCCAAAGTTTAGCAAAGCGATCTCAATTTGAAACATGCAATTGTCCATGCACTCGGAGACATCGTGCTGTTTTCCTAGAAAGGCTATGGTCGTGGCGCTAGCTAACGTCAACAAGAACCTACCGAATAGCATCACTGAGTCAGACGTTGTTTGCGTTTTCCTCTCGGGCAAAACAGACTTTCTGATTGCATCTTCGTCACCTTGTTGCACAAAATTTTTCGCCCCTGTCTCTTTGGAGGTAGATTTGAAAGACGAGCTCGAGCTACTCGCAGTATCAAGACGAGGCGACTTCGATCTACGAGGTGAAGACGGATGCGAGACCATCACGTACCCATTCTTTTCTGAATCAGATGTAGGTGACTTGGGTGAGTTGTCCTCATCGACATCCATAGCTTTGTCATCCCGAGCGCGTTTTCCGAGAACGGTATCGGCGGAATCCGCGGTGGCTAACCGACTCAGGGATTGTGAATCTTCCACAAGTGTAGCATCTGTATCGTTGGAAGAATCAGTCCCTCTGCTTTCTGCCTCTTCATCTTCTTCGTCTCGCGAGGTGACAAGAGCAAGCTTGGCAAGATCCAATGTCGGTGTGACAGCTGCCTCCTCAGCATGCTCGAGGCTCCAGAACAAGTTGGCCAGCTGACTAACGACTGGAACATTGTCAAGATGACTCTGTTTTCCCAAGCACTGATAACCTACATTTTTTTGAACGGAAGATCTCTCGTCTTGTGACCAACCGTCCACCGACGCGATGTTTCTTGAGATCGTCATCCGAGTATTTCTCGTCCTCTAGTGTTTTGACGCTCATCTTCGCTAATGGTGCAACGGCGTCTCGCAGCTCTTTGATAGTGTAGAAATACTGTAAAAGAGAGTTCAAATAACACGTGTTGCCTAGTTGATTGAGGCCTCTTGGAAAGTCTTGCCGTGTCGTCGGTACTATCTCGCCCGCTAGCTTCAACATGAGACTTTATTTCGAAAAACTGAACCCGAGGGACACGTACGGTCTTGCCCAGTCTCCAGGAATGCCCGTAGCCGCGAGCTGTCCCTGGCCTCTGCAAGGGTAAGCAATGCCTCTCTCATGCGTTCAGCCTGGTGGGGCTGTTCATCGAGCTAGCGAACCTGAGGTGAGAGCATGATCTACTAACTAACCATCAAATACGTACGCGCATTATGAACACGGTCATCAACATTCCATCATCCGTCTCGGGTGGCACTTCTAGGATGGTATACGCACGACTTGGGTCCATGCCATCCCTTGAGGAAACCTCCCACAATTTCCGCAGGTTCACGCTGCCTCTCGATTCAGCCACCATCCGGAACGCGTCATTGGCGTCCCTCAGTCGCTGCGCGCCATCTTTGGGATCTCTCCAAGCCCTCTTCAGACAATCTTTCCAAGCGCTAACCAAAAAGTCCTCGTCGATATCGTCCTCGTAATCCACGCGAAGTAAGTTGTCTTTGCCAAAACCGAGAATTCGGGTGGCATTAACACGGTCCTCTTCGGTGTAACGATTTCGGCTGCGCTCTTGCAGAACGAGATTCTGTAGTTCTTGAGAAGGAAGGTCGCCAAATTCTTGGATCGCCTGAATTACAACATAAAATTGGGTGAAATAATGCGATGTCTGCCTGGGGTCGCATCTACATTGCGCAAGGTATGAAAATGCCAAGAGCTCTGGGAACCGTTGGTTCAGCAGGAGAAAGACAACAGGAAGGGCCGACATACCGGACGAGTATGTCATGGGTGTCAATCCTAGGGCTCTTACAGCATGGTGGACGGGTTCATACTCTATGAACGGAGGCAGTTTTGCCACTCTCTGGACTATGTGCCCCAGTGAACAACATAAGACAGTGATGAAACGCCGGACATACTCTGATCGGGATGTGCCCCTATGCCCATTTGATACATTTCGCGGACAGGATCTAGCTTGACCCACACTCTTGTACAGTTGTATTGTTTGAGTGCGATGCCTATGAGTGATTGAGCAAACTTTCAGAGCATCCAAACAATACACACTATATCGGCGCCGATAGTCGAGCAACCAAGCACCTGCCTCCACCCAGAAACGAAGAAGTTTTCTACTGTTTTGTCGGCCCTCTGTTGTGCTCGGATCCGTATTAGGGGGTGTGATGGAAGTATCCTTTACACCAGCTGGGGTAATTGTTTCAGCAATCATAAAGCCCAAATGGTCAAAAATACAGCGACTAGGGACGAAAATCGCATGAGTAGGTTCCAAACTAGCCAAACCTATCCTCACACAACAGGGGACCATCCTATCTTTCGTTGGAATGCTGCCCGCGAAATAGTTATGCTTCGATTTTCTCCCTTCCATAGCTTGTTCTCGACGATACTACGTCTTATGAGCATTTCTCAACGTAGCGCGAATAGTTGAACTCACGTTAGGAAGGTTTCCAGCCCTGAGACCACAGATTCCTCTCGGCTGCGACCAGGAGCAGGGCTATCCCATCTCTCTCGCGTAAACTCTTCGATGTACTTGACGGGTATGACGCCAGGAATAACGTCAGAAACGATGCAATAGAGAGAGCATTGGCAACAAAGATAGAGGTCTAACAAGTCACCTTCTACCTCGGAAGCTGAGTCTTCCATAGCATCATCTGACATTTTATCGAGCGAAATTGCATCCAGGTTGAGTGAAGTGATTTTTCTCCGTTTTTGTTTCTTCTGGGCGGATATTTCCCACTCTGAACGACGGAAAGCTGGATCCAGTTTTAGAGCATCTACGGCCCTTTCGTAACGATGGAAATGGTGGGTCAAGTTCGTTTTCCCAAAAGGCTGCTCTCCCTCCCCTACGCACGACGTCGTCCGCTTGCGACGTGCAAGGTCTGGAAAGGGTGTCTCCGGATCGAGACTGAACGATTTAGCCAAAGGGGGCACCACCGTCGAAGACCTCCATTGAAGAAGAACCCAACCATTGTGCTTTCTGCAATAATATGCATTTGGATGGGGTATAGAATAGGTAAGGTCATCAGCCGAAGGTGGCTGGAATTGTCCAATGTCGCCACTCTCTGAAGAGGAGGGGGTCATCGGCTTGAGATCTGGCGAGTCGACACCGACCGAGAACAAAGAATGATCAGGATTATGCAAGAGGTCAGCTAGATATGGGGCCAGTACTCCTGGTCCCGGCCGTTTGTGCGTATCGCGGACAGAAGCGTCCCACCAGTGTTCTTCCTCAAACTTATCTCGACCATCGATGCTAGGGGCTTGGGAGGAAGACTCCCCATATTGTTGGGCCCAAGTACCAGCGCCCTCCCAAGACGTTGTCGTGTCCGTATTCCACGCGTCGGTCGATGTGCCCCATGTTGCAGATGGTGCCCCCGCCCAGGAATCGTCGACCCGACCCCACCCGGAGTGAATATCGTCGGGTGGTAGGAGGCCAGGCGAAGGATCGTTGGCGATAGGTGCCTCCTCGATGAGCTGTGGCTCGCGAAAGGGACTCTCATCCAAAGAGCCGTACCCTGGGGGTGGTGTAGTGGGCTGGACGACCTTCGTGTGAGCTGAGCCGATGTTTTTTCGAGACGGTAGTGGGGGCGGCTTTGAAGAATAGAAGCTGGCGGTGGAGACTGTAGTTGGAGCCTTTGAAGTATTTGGAGATGGCTGGGGAGGAGATGGCAAGCGACGAGCCAGCTGGCCGGTGTCGCTGCGGTCCATGATGACTGGGAGGGGCAAATGTCAGCGTCTAGAAAAAACACAATCGATTGCACGCAGACATTGATGATCATCCACAACTCGACTGAGCAGAATCCAAGCAGCAAACGCAACGCGACCTCGATTGCGGCAATGTATACACTCAATTATGTAATCTAAGAGTGTACTGCTGCTCTGCTTATATTACATTACATCAAACAAAACTTAAAACTTGTAGACCTGCCATCGAGCGTGAGCATCATCTCACAGTCCATGAAAAGTACAAACCTGGTCAGCAGTGTATCCAAGTTCCTTCAGGACCCCACCCAGTTCACCCTGGTTCCTGCCGTCCTTCTTGCCAGCGAGCGAAGTCACCTGGGGCGGAGGACCTGTCATACCCATCAATTCTGGCCAATCCACTCTGTGACGTGGGCTATTCACCGCAAATAAAGACTTTCACTTTGTCACCGAGAGATGGAGGTGCAAAGTGCTGCTTGATGACATCTGCATTAATATACCCGCTTGGTCCTGATCCGACAACACACAATGAGCATCACCCAGGAGCAGAGAGAATGTGCGATCACCATTCCACTTTGCGGGAGGTTTGTCAAGCACGTAGACAACATCAAAGTTGTTCGGGTACTTCTTCTTCATAGCGTCCAACTCCTCGCGGAGAAGAATGTCTGCCTCGGTCACGTTTGCAAAAAGAAGCTTGAACTTGGTCTTGTTGGTCTTATCCTCGAGTGCGTGTTGTAAAACCTGGTATAACGGTGCACTTGGGGACTACGGTCAGTAGGCAAGATTCATTTCACAGGCAGACTCACATGCCGGTACCGCCACCGATGAGGCCGACTTCATCCAACTCGTTCACTGCGAAAAAAGGAGGTCAAACTGGCGCTTATCACTGGAAAATCAAGGGAATGTTACTCTTCCAGGGCCACTTCGGCATTGGTCCCTTGATGGCAAGCTTGTCACCAGGCTTGAGAGTGTGGATGTATTTTGACAAGTTGCCAGTTTCATACTTTTTGATTATAAAGGTCAGCTCCCCTGCCAATTCCGATGGCGAAATGGGGGTATAAGGCCGTTGAACAGGTTTTCCGCTGGCATCCTTAAAGTCCTCTGACGTGAGGAGCACGCACGAGGCTATGGGAAGGAGAGAAGCCTTTCCCTCGCCGAGGTCAAAGACAAATCTGGACAGGACACGTATGCGCGTGTTTCATAGACGACGAGTCGAGACTCACTTGGAAGTGTTGTGATTGTAGGGCTCAACCCTCTTGAGCCTGAAGTCCACAAAGTTTTTGGGGTCGAGAGGGCTGGTTAGGGCCACTTTCGCCGTGACTTGCTGTGGTCCGACTTTGAAGTAGTACTCATAAAGCAGCCAACCAGTGACGACACCGCCTGTGGCCCAAAGCCACTTGGACGTGGATGATTGTTTGGCGGGGGATGCTGTGGAGTACAACCTGGCCTGACGATTCCGCGTGACATGCGGGTGCGAGCGTGGATGACGTGGAACGTACCGCTGAGCGGGCAAAGATAGCAGAACGCAGAAAAGACATGTGAGAGGACGGAGAGAAGAGCGTGTGGGACTGGATGAGCCTGAGAACCGGTAGTCATCGCTCAATCTGTAATTAGTTCGTTACTGGTCCCGTTGGGACGAGGGCTTTATTACCGTTTTATCGTTTTGGTTCATCCTTCTTTCTCTCAAACTCCATCTTCAACCATGTCTTTTGTCAAGCTGAGTATATTCGGCACTTCCTTCGAGGTGAGACCGCCCAAACCCGCGATGCCGTCGCGATCCTGATTGATTTTCAAGGTCACTACGCGTTATGTCGACCTACAGCCGGTCGGAATGGGTGCGCTATTCAATCGCTCGATCTTCATCTCTAGCTCACATTCCCCTTGACAGGCGCATTTGGCCTCGTCTGGTATTTGTCTTCCTAACCCGCCGCCCGCCCCCGCTCACATGTGCGTAGTTCAGCAAAGGACCAACTGACGAACTCCTCCGTCGCGATCAAGAAGATCATGAAACCCTTTAGCACACCGGTCCTCAGTAAGCGCACATACCGCGAACTCAAGCTGTTGAAACATATACAGCACGAGAATGTACGTTCTCTCGCGACATTTCTGCTTCGGGGGACAAACACCGGACTTTGTAGATAATCAGTCTAAGCGATGTGTTCATATCACCTCTAGAAGATCTGTGCGTGTCTCCCATTGTTATGCGCAGGCCATGTCTAACTCTGCTGCAGGTACTTTGTCACAGAACTCCTTGGCACGGACCTACATCGCCTGTTGACATCGCGTCCGTTGGAGAAACAATTTATTCAATACTTTTTATACCAAATCCTTGTGTGTGTGTCCGCTCTCGTCATCCTAAAGACCATTCACAGCTAGTAGCGCGGTCTGAAATACGTTCATTCTGCCGGTGTCGTCCACCGCGATCTGGTGCGTAATCTATTCGTTGCCTTCGCAATCTAGCTGTATCGTCTCTCTCAGAAACCGAGCAATATTCTCGTTAACGAGAATTGCGACCTCAAGGTTCGTCTTCTATCTTGTCTTCATTTCTGATACAACTAACCTGGGCTAAGATCTGTGACTTCGGTTTAGCACGCATTCAAGATCCGCAAATGACAGGATATGTCTCCACAAGATATTATCGCGCTCCCGAAATCATGTTGACATGGCAAAAGTACGACGTGGCAGTTGATATCTGGAGTACCGGATGCATATTTGCGGAGATGTTGGAAGGGAAGCCATTGTTCCCTGGCAAGGACCGTGTGTATCCTTCTGTAATTCACCCCGCCCACGTGACTCACTTGGGCGCAGATGTAAACCAGTTTTCAATTATTACTGAGCTACTCGGGACGCCCCCCGATGATGTTATCGAGACTATCGCGAGTGAGAACGTGCGTCCTTCGTCTTCCCAAATGTTCGCGTCTTCCTCATGCACTTGTCTTACAGACGCTAAGATTCGTTCAAAGCTTGCCAAAACGCGAACGAGTTCCTTTTAGCCAAAAACTCCGGGCTGCGGATAAAGATGGTTCGTGGAACTTGGCTTTATCCTGCGTCAATGAAGCTGACGCATCACTAGCTCTAGATCTTCTGGAGAAGATGCTAGTCTTTGATCCACGCAAACGCATAGACGCTGCTATGTCCCTTACACACGACTATGTCGCCCCGTATCATGATCCCACTGATGAACCAGTTGCCGCGGAACAATTTGATTGGAGTTTTAATGACGCCGACCTCCCAGTAGATACATGGAAAGTCATGATGTACAGCGAGATTCTCGGTTAGCTTCTTCGCCCTGAATCGGACCCCCGCTAATACCCTTTTCTATCACTAGATTTCCATCAAGTGGGTGAGCCAGCGAGTCCTGGTGCAATTCCCGAGGGCGCGCTCGCGGGACCCGAAGCATCCAATGCTACCGCTGTTTCGGCCAAGTAAATCTGGCCTGTCTTTCTGGCTCCGTCAGGTCTTTGGCTTAGAGGCATAACTTTAACTTGGTCTGTTCTTATGCTCATCGAACAAAAACCGCTGTTGACACTTAATATCAAAGTATGGTATCGTGATTCATGTGTTCTGCTTCTTGTCGCATTGTCTGCCATCACTCACCCTCTTGCACACCTTTGGTCGTTGGCAACTTGTATTCCGTTTCTGAGTTTCGCGGAAGTAAATTCCCAGCACATCCAATGTACCATACGTAGCAGTTCTCATCTAGTATCCTGTAGCTGTATGGTACCTAGACTTGAGTCCGTGAACTTACCAGGTGATCATCGTCTCTCGCAAAGCTCCGTGTCCGACTCGCATACATTTGTTCAACTTGCCCGACCGTTCACCAATGATACCGCGTCCAAGTCGACGTGGTCACCGACCAACGGCCCTTGACTTGTCTTTCGGCACTGATGATCCAGACGACTCAACAACAACTGCCTCTGACAGCAGCCGCAAACGGGATCGCGGGGATACCATCGATGCAGATCTAAGAGTGCGTGATTGGACCAAGTTCTAGTCTCCGCTGCCTTTGCCACCAGCGCCGACATGCTTCCCTAGAAATCGAAGCGTCGAAACATCGATGCAGTCCCACCACCTGGTGAGCGGTCCAGCTCATGCCGACATTTTCTCAACCTGAACTCCTTTATACCCACCAGTACGGAAATACGAGCCACGACCATGGGAGATCTTGGAAACCGAGGGCATGCTCATCTACGGCGAAGAGCAGAATCCTCCAGATGACGGCGCGAAGCGGACACGTGTCCTTTCTCATTTTGCCTTCTTCGACGCTGATCGGGACAATAAATTAGTTTCTCCTGATGCACTGCTACTCGACGGGGGTGCAGATGGTGGTCATCATATTCTTGCTGCTGGTTTCGTTGTTGCAAGATACGACATCGATGAAGACGAAGGTCAGGAGGATGACATTGACGAGATTGCTGAACGCCAGTATATCCGCTTATCACGTATCCTCCAGTACTCTACAAGATATTGGGAGGCGAACAGGTATGTGTTCTTCCAGAAAGAGGTATACAATTTCGTATATTGGCGTGACATAGCCCGTTTTATGTCGAAACGGACCACGCAATCTATGAGCTTGACGTTCTGCGTCCGTCCAAGAAATATCTAAGCCAATTTCGTCCGTTCTGGCGACTACAGACGATATTGCGGTTCGTGATATCTTCCGCCGAAGCCGAACCAGATCAAGAATTTTCCGTTTTTGTGCGGGAATACAATCAACTTGAGATTTTCGGTCAACCCATGACCGAGCGAGAGCTATGGGATGCTGTGAGGTTACTCCATCTCAACTTGAATGGTGGCCGCTTAACATTCTTAGGTTCCAAAGCTACGCGACACGCTAGAAACCGTCCCGAACGGAGATAACCTCCGAGCATCTATCGTCATCCATCATCTCTTGAATCACTTGGCCCCTATCATGTTCAAACCTGTTGGGAGAAAGATCCAAGAGAGACAGCCGCCAATTCGTCACCCCGTTGAATACAAAGGGGATCTTGACTTGGCAGTGCTGGAGCCGAAAGTACCTACACACGTGACCCCGCGGATTGCTCAGCTTGCGCTTCCATATTTCAGCGAGGTACTTAGGGTCGTTGGGCCCCGCCCTCCTGTCGAGCCCTCACCACCCAGAGACGAGCTGGATCTAAGGCTTCAAGCATTCTTGACGCGTACTCAGAACCGCCGGCTTGTAGTGTTCCGGGCCGACCAAAGGATACAGCACACTCGCTGGCTGAAGCATATACTAATCGATAATGTAAAGTATGAGGTATGGGCTCAGACAGCTCTCCTTCCATGATGCTGAGGGAGATCGGCAGATTGGCGACACCGTCTTATTTTATCCTGGGGCAGATATTCCACCGAATCCTGATAATCTCCCGTCCACGGACACTCTTGCCGATCACTTTTTGTAAGGCATCGTTGCATGTTTTTACATTTTCCTACCTAATTTCCGATCAGTTTTGCTAAGATCATACAAATGCGGGAAGATCACGAGACAGTCCATGTCCAGTGGTTTGAGCACAGCTCCAAAACGTTCCTCCAAGAATTTGGTCACTCCCAGGAACTGTTTCTGACCGACATATGTGACACCCAGGACTTGTCAGGTATCATTGGCAAGGTCACGGCGCATTTCATCAAGCCGGATGAATCCCTCGCGGACGTTCGGCCGCATGACTTCTTTTATAGGTGCCGATCAAATGACTATACAGGCGATCATCCTAACAGTGGAATTTAGATACTCGTGGGATGCTGATGAAGGAACATTCATACATGTCGATAGTGATGCTTTGGCCGCCTTTGCACGACAACCGCCACCAAACAATTGCCCCGCATGCGACATAGCTGCCAAGTTTGATCAAGGTCTTCAAGCAGAGAGAATATATCAAGGTTTTCGATTTCATGGAGTCGAGTACCATCTGGACGATTGCGTCTTCATCAAGGCCGACGAGGGACCGTGTCATATTGGTCAGATAACGGAATTTATCCATGATCGTAGGAGCGATGAGGTCAAGGTCGTTACTCGGCTCTTCGGGCGCACTGACAGGCTTGGAACTCGACCGGACACAACGCTCAAGGATGAGGTAGGTCTGCCTACGTTGCATTTACTTGCTCGCCCACATCCTGCACGTAGAAACATTTATTTTACACGAACGACGAGATGACGACCTCCATCGAAGACTTGATCGGGGTATGCTATGTGGTAGTCAAAGGACACATGCCCGAATTGGACGCGTGGTTGGGAATGTCCCCTAATCGCTTCTATGTCAAGTACCGCTTCCCTTCGTTTGGCCTCGCTTCTTGGGAAAATAGGCGTCGGATGCAATGGGGCGACCTGGCCATTTGTCCTGTGTGCATGAAACAAGACTTCAAGAAATTTAAAGGGATGAGCACATTCTTGGAGAGGGAGGCGCCATTGCGTGTTCTTGATCCATTCGGCGGAGTAGGTGCATTCGGACTGGCTATGGAAGAGATAGGTTGTTTCAAACTGACGCATGCTGTGGAGATTTCTCCGAGCGCAGCGAAGACACTAAAGTCAGTACAAGTTATTCTGATGACTAAGTGGAGTTTGACCGGTGGTTGTCAGGGATAATTCATCACCGGACACCAAAGTCTATAATCAATGCAGCAATCTGGTCCTCTCGCATGCGATTTTAACCCATGAAAACAAAAACCCCGAGCGGTTGGAGTCCATCGAAGGCAAAGAATTGCCGCCACCTCCGAAGCCTGGTGACATCGACTGTCTTGTCGCAGGATTCCCTTGGTAGGACTTCATACCACTCATCTAAACCCCGTTGACTCGTTCGTAGTCAACCACACTCCTCTTTGAATATGTATCGAAAGGCCAGGGATCGCAAGAGCAGTTTGATTCTTACTGCACTTTCTTACGTTGACTTCTTCAAACCACCGTACTGCGTATTTGAAAACGTTCGAGGTTTTTTGCAGTACAACCTTCGTGCACGTCAGGACGGTAAGCATTCAGTCAAGGGGGGAATCCCAGTGGGCGGTCTAAAGCTCACCGCTGCGGCACTACTTGATATGGGGTGAGGACATTGTCCCGAGTTTAGTGGCAATAATAAGCCTAATTTACGAAACGACTTCCGGTCAGATATCAGCTACGATGCAGTCTCCTGCAGGCAGCCCACTACGGAACGCCACAGACACGAGTCCGGTTCTTCCTAATAGCTGCCAAACGCGGTCTGGAGCTGCCACCATTTCCCCAGCCTACCCATGATTTCCCTGTCACTGACAGCTTGGAAATCAAGTTTTCAGGGGAAATTAAACTTCGGCCAATAACTACACTTGCTGGTGTTGCGCCACACCGTTATGTATCCGTACATGATGCAATCAGCGATCTTCCCAAGTTTGACTGGTATGACAAAACTCTTTCTTATGCATTTGAAAGGATCCCCACCTCCGCCCTTCTTTTTTTTCTTCTAGGAAACACCCTAAGAAAAGGTATGATAGGGGACAAATGGAAGATAATCGCATCAAAGAATGTCTTCAAGAAAAGCCGTGGTGTGGTTTCAAGGGACCTGATGTGGCGTACGAACACGAGCCGCACACGACATACCAACAGAGGTGCCGCAGCCGACCGACACGAGACATTCAACAGTATACGCGCACCTACGACCCTGTAAAGGTGGAGAGGCAAGTTTTACAACTGTGCATATCTGTGTGGGAACACTGAAACCACATTCGCGACTTTAGAGTTGTCGAGATTCCTGTCAGACCTGACGCAGACTATCGATGTAGGGTATTCTGACGCCATGATTACGTCGACTGATTCTTTGGATAGCTCTAAGACCTGATCTTTGGGAATGGCAGTTCGCAAATCCCGCGTCGGCGACTGCGAGGATGGGGTTCCGGCCTGGTGAGCAACGGTCAAGATATGCAGTCGGGCCTGTTTGTATAACCGTGATCGCAGGGTATTACGGGCGAGTCCAGCTAGACGAGTGGTTTCAAACCACAGTCACAAACGTGGACCCAACTGCGAAACAGTGTCGAGTGCTACATCCTTATGTTCGTCCTCGATGTCACATATAGGCATCTGTCTTGACTCGTAATCTAAGTGCAAGCGCATCGTGACTGTTCGGGAACTTGCCCGCTCACAGGGGTTCCCGGACCATTTCGTCTTTCATGCCAAAGACGACCGCGTTTTGACAGTAAGTCCCATGAAACACCACTGCTTGCTGATTTTGTGGGCTCATTAGGAAATAGATGCATCGGCAGATTGGGAACGCGATCCCTTGGCAAGTCTCGATAGCGATCGCGCGCGAGTTTCGTGAGATACTGTACAAGAATTGGGCGAAAAGGAACCCGGGCCCTGACATGCCCACGGATGGAGAGTTTACAGATGATGCTATGCAAGTCGATTGAAGGCCATTTGTTGTTGTACATGTGTCGGTTGTACTTGTTCCCTATTCGGAGGGGGGCTACTTTGCTGGTTGGTTGATTGCGCTGCAGGTATTCGAGCGGGACCTTTTCCGTACACAGGAGGATATTACTCTTCCTCCTCGTCCTCTTCTATTGCCTCCTCGTACCCGACCCAAATCACCTCCGAACAGCACTCACAACCGACGAGATGCATTCCGTCTTCCAAATCACGTTCTGTGATGCGATACATGCCACCGCACCGACACCTGTACCGCCATGCCTGCGCCGCACACCCCTCGGCGTCCACCAGGACGAATTCTTCGAGCGAGACGACCTGTGCAGGTCGCGGACCGTGTGATCGCGCGTGTTCCGCTCGCCTCAACGACCCGTCGTACGCCGTGCGTAAATCCACGTCCGAGAGTGTCCTGTACGCCTCCTTTACCGACGCCATGTCCACTGGTTCCTCCAGAAGCGATGGTCGGCAGGGCTGTGTCACGGCCGGAGGGGTCGTGTGTGAAGTAGAGTGGACGACGCGCGAGCGATGTTGTTTGTCTGGATGGAGACGGAGGAGAGTACGATGGTAGGCGATCTTGATATCGTTGGGAGATGCGTCTCTGGGGATCTGAAGCAGGCTGTAAAAGTCGGACAGTGAAGCGTACAACATCGCAGATTGATAACTTGATAACGTGCGCGTTATCGACGATCAGTGTAGTCCCGGACGAGGCCGTGAATAAAATCGTCGATGGGTTTGCGCAGTCTTGCAACAGCCTAGCCTCAACCGCCTTCCTCGTCAATCGGAGTCGTCAATCCGCGAGGCACTTGCACCGCCACACTGTATTGGCCAAGTGATTATGTGATACGTGATACATCTTCGCATGTGTTCTCTCAGGCTCAGGACAACATGATCGATGATTGTATTCATAGTACACAAATGTTATAAAGTTGTGATGAAAGAACGAAAAAAAAAGAGCAAAGGAGCTCATCGAGCTTCATCCTCCTCAATATCCACCAACTCTTTCCCCTCCTCTACCATCTCACCCTTCACACAGCCAACAGTCTTAACCACACCAGCAACCTCCGCCCTCAACACCGTCTCCGTCTTCATGCTTTCCAACACAACAACCGCTCGACCCTTCTCAACACGTTGGCCAGGGCTCACCCGCACCTCGACGACTAAACTCGGCATCGGTGCACGTAGAGAACCCTTGTGCCCAGCCGACACATCTCCTCCCAATGACAGCACCCACCCAGGAGGCCGGACGATAATCGTTGTTTTAATCCCGTCCGCCGAGAAGAGATGAAGTCGCTCCGTCGTGCTTGGGGGCGTCGGCGGCACAGCAGGTGGCGGAGGTTGCGAAACAATCGTCGTCTTTTTCGAGAAAGCTGCGAGTGTTGTTGGGGAGCTCAGATTCGCACAGACAGACCTGAATATGGTTGGAGAAGACCCGCCCACGGTGATGTCAAAGTGATTAGGAGAAATGTATTTCAGCGTGACCTCGATGTGGGCAGCAGAAATCTCGTCCTTGGAAAGCGTAATCGTGCGCTCGTAAACATCTCCACCAAACCGAAGTGCCCCGAGAGACGACCAGGGACTCTGCAGGATCGATGAAGCTGTTTGGTCTCGGAGAGCAACGTATAGCGCAGCCTGCGCGAACAAATCCGGAGAGGGATCAGAAATCGGAGGGAATAGCTCTGAATAATGTTTCTTGATAAATCCCGTCTCAACATCCCCGTCGATAAACGCATCATTGCTTGCGAGTGTTCGGAGAAACTCAACGTTGGTGGAGACACCAACCACTTTGTACTCCTCCAGACCCCGCCTGAGCATTCTCAGCGCCTCCGTTCGGTCCCGTCCGTGCACCACCAGTTTAGCTATCATTGGATCATAGAACACACCAATCTGAGCACCCTCCGTGAATCCTTGTTCGAGACGGAGAGAAGGTGTGATTGCACACGCCGTTTCGGGCACCCGTCTGGAAGGTTCACTTGACTCTGTTGTGTGAAGAGGCAGCGGGGGTGCAAACACATGGGTAGGGGTCGGGGTAGAGAGATATAGAAGTCGTCCTGAATCAGGCAGGAAATCATTTCGGGGATTCTCCGCATAGATCCGTGCCTCAAAGGCATGTCCAACCAGAGGGATAGAGGATTGAGCGAGAGGGAGTGGATTGCCAGCCGCGACCTGTTCTGAGCGTGAGCAACGACGAAACAACGTCAGTATGTGAACAATACCTCGAGTTGCCATTCGACAAGGTCAAGACCGGTTATCATTTCTGTGACGGGATGTTCGACTTGCAGTCGCGTATTCCTGATACTGAACGTCAGTTTGGTTCCATACAGCAAAACAACACTTGCATCTCCATGAAGTAGAACCTCTCTGTGTCATTATCGAATATGAACTCCACCGTCCCGGCACCAACATAGTTGACCGCCCTCGCGGCAGTAATGGCCTTCTCGGACAAGTCAGCTCGGAGCTCGGGAGATAGCCCAGGTGCGGGTGCCTAGCAAGCACATACAGTTAGATAGCCATTCAGCGACGATATGATATGCAGCTTACCTCCTCTATGATTTTCTGGTTACGTCTCTGTACAGAGCAGTCTCGTTCCCAAAGACTGATTACTCCACCCAGCGCATCTGCGAAGACTTGCACTTCCACATGTCTCGGCCGCTCGATGTACTTCTCAACGAGGACGTCCGCATCGCCGAATGACTTCAAGGACTCGCGTTTAGCAGATTCCAGTGCATCCACGAACTCGGCAGGTGTAGAGACGACCCGCATGCCTTTTCCACCCCCACCATGAATAGCTTTAATTAGAACAGGATAGCCTGCCGACCGCCACATCTTAGTCCGGTCTATCCTAGTCGACTACACGCCGGCTCACCAATCTTATCTGCTTCTGCAGAGAGAAGGTTGGGATCTTGGTTGCTACCATGATAACCGGGAACACACGGTACACTAGCAGCTTTCGTCCATAGTTGTTGGCAATGCTGTTAGGGGTTGAAGATGAACAGATCACAACATACCAGACATGATGTTCTTGGATTCGCTGCGTATTCCTCAGTCACCACGTATTAAGAGGGATGCAAAGGCCATTTACTGACCTCTTGGAACCCATTGACGTGATAGCCTTGGATGGCGGTCCAATAAACACAATTCCCTCTGCTGCAAGCCGTTCGGCAAACTTGGCATTCTCGCTGAGGAAGCCATATCTACACGAATCCGTGCGATCAGAATGGCAGCCGAACGAGATGGACCGTCCTACCCAGGATGAACGGCCTGAACGGTCACGGGTGAACGTCAAGAATTGTCAAAAGTGCCACCTCTAGAAGTCCAAGTACGAGACCGACCTGCGCCCCACTCTTTTGACATACCTCGACAATTTTGTCTATGCACAACTAAGGTTATTCTGTCAACGCACCGTACCACTGAGACCACTGATACCAACTGCTCACATAACTCTCTGCAGAAGGTGCAGGACCGATGCAATATGCTTCGTCGGCCTCCAGCACATGCAACGATTGTGCATCTGGTTCACTGTACACCGCCACTGTTCTGATTCCCAGCTTCTTAGCTGTCCGAATCACACGGCAAGCAATCTCCCCCCTGAACAATACATACAACGTATGTGAAAACAGATGTGCATGAACAGGTCAGCGCACCTGTTAGCAATGAGTATCTTGTCGAAATGAGGCTTCCGCTCGAGCGAGGGTGGATCCGCTAGTATTATGAGTGTTCATCTCGGGTAAGAGGCCTCATACTCACTTGACGCAGCAGTCGCGAACCAGCGGTGGTAGGTTACGCTCGTGTGGCGACCCAAAGGTCTCATCTCGGAATGAACACTGCACACACTTGCTGGTGTACACACCTGCCCAGTTGTACCGCATGTCTTGGGTACATGAACGATGGCCGACGGTTGTGTCGTCGCCTTGGCACGAATCCTGCCAAGTGAGCGCGCTGCAGTACGTCTTGTGGGTATCATCCTTGTCGGTTCCAGTCAAGATGTCATTCCGAGCTCCTTCCGCTCATCCGGTATAGATCACGTGATAACCAGTCCGTCGACAACATCCACACACATCTTCGAAGCCGGTGTCAATGCGCACAACGGTCATGTTGCTTCCAAACTCATCCTCGACCATTTTGGCATGGGGAGATACACTGGACAGCAAGAACTAGGACTAGTGACAATCCGAGAATTTTGACCAGGAAAACTAGCTCATTGCTCCTTACTGATCAATATAGGAGGCGAATGATAGTTTAACATAGGATGATTGATTTTGATGGTCAACGTTCGCAATTAAGGTCTAGACGTCGAATAACAAAAAAAAAAAA